>CAIGRS010025458.1:0-29018 GCA_903798395.1 Fraxinus floribunda
ATATATATGACACAATATGAAGTATATAATCGCAAATAAACAACAAAATAAAATGCAAAATAATTAATTAGTAGATGAACATAGTATTTTATTCAGTTGACTAATATAGAGAAAACAAATACAATAATTGTTCCTACACAATTATTCTATATTTCAGTAATACAAAACTTGTGAAAAAAGTCTATTATTTATAAGGGTAGATGCAAAACTCTAGAAATACCACAAAAAAGATAGAAACAATAAAAAAAAAAATCATGTACAATAAAGAAAACAATATTTCCCAATATTTTTCCAATAAAAACACGTGCAAAGAAGGAAAAAATATTCTCTCAAAAAACCCAACCTAATTTGGGTTAAAAAAACTCCAACAGAAATCACCTTGGTAGCGATGATAGAGGAGTGTGCGGTTGGTGGTGGAAGCGACGGTAGGTTAGGGAACTAGTGGTGACAGTGATAGCGTGACTTTGAAGTGAGGTAGGGCGGGTTTGGTCGGGATGAGAGACAAGGTTGGGAAAGAAGACATCTTTTAATTCTTTTTTATTTGTTATTATTTTGTTACTATTTTTTTTTAAAAAAAATTAATTTTTTCTAACGAGTTAAATGTGAAGAGAATATGGCAGCTCGACTACATCATACATGGGCAATTGCTGGGTACCTGACCTCAAAATGCTCTTAGAGAGTTGGCCTCCATATTATTCTGGAATGAGGACTATCAGCTACTTGAGAACAGTGTGTGTGGCCCCGGCAAAAGGGGACGAAGGAAGTGCTCTCGTCCTGTGGCCAGATTGCAAAAGTGGACGAAGGATGCAATTCTTTACTAGTACTGTAAAACGGAACAAATTAACAAATAAGACTATTTTTTATTTTTATTTTTTTCTTTAAAGGATCAAATGCTGATTTTTTTTAGTCAAAAAGAGTGCACGCGTCTATTCGGCTGAGTAAATAGAGATCATGCTATAAGAATGTAATGCACAATGAAAGGTTGATCTGAGGTGGTCAAAATACAAAATGTGATACGATATACACAATGAGAATTTAAGATAGAGACGTTTCGTGCCAATTACTCTTATTCAAATTAATCTAGAGTTAATTTAAAAAAAACCCTAACATTTTAAGGTTAAAATAGATGAAATCTGTCTATTCAAGAGCGCCCGGCTATTAAATTAACAAAATTGAAATGTTGATGACTCGCTTACTCTGAATAACTTATTGAGAACATATTTGTAATGTTAACAACAAATTAGACTCTTCTTATAATTTTTCCTTGATATATACGTAATTTTGAATTGAGCTTATTTTTAAATTTAGCCTCCGTTTAGGAAGAATTTATAAACGTTTAACTTATAAATAAATATAAACAGTGTTAAATAAATGAGTAGTGCTTGTGAGTTGACTGAATTGTGCAATTGAAAGTTTAGCCATTTATAAAAAATTATATTTCTTTCTAGACGGAGGCTTAATCTTTGAGTTCACTTATACTTTTTGCATCATATATAATTTAGAAAGTGTGCTGCCCTTTAAGATGTTGTAACATAAAATTGAAAGTTTTTAATTTCAAATTAATACATTTTGATTTTCAGTTTAGTTTTAAATTTTCAGCAATTATATTTTTTAAAGAGACATAAGCCGCCTCCCCTGTTTTGTTTCTTATGAAAAAATGAGGGATAAAATTGGAAAGAGAAATACAATGGAGGGAGGATAAAATGGAGAAATAAAACACTTCACAAATGAACAGTAGATAGCGGGGATAAAATGGGCAACGAAAATACTTCACAAATGAACAGTGAAAGGCGGATTGGCTCTTTTATATTAGTAGGGATATTTCTTTCTAGACGGAGGCTTAATCTTTGAGTTCACTTATACTTTTTGCATCATATATAATTTAGAAAGTGTGCTGCCCTTTAAGATGTCATAACATAAAATTAAAAGTTTTTAATTTCAAATTAATACATTTTGATTTTCAGTTTAGTTTTAAATTTTCAGGTTTAATACTATATTAAAAATCTTAATATTAAAATGCAAGTTATTGTGGGGGTTGAAACTTTATCTATAAAAGGGATTGATTTTCATAACATGAAGGAGATGGAACTTGAGATGAAAACTAGAATATAATCAAAATACTCTCTTTGTTTTCAAACTATATATTTTTTATACTTTGACGACTCGATAAAGACTCATTTTTTATCTCCCTATGATCGTGCTCATAGAAGAAGAACCAGCTGTAAGTCACATGAGTTTTATCTTGGAGCCATATAGTGCCGAAAGAACCTGCACGAAGGGGAGACAACATGACTTTAGGACAACGTCCTTGACATGACTCCTAAAGGTTTGCATTTCTAACTTTATCTACTTATATTTTATATTCACGTTATTGTATAATTCTTGGATTTATAATTATAGTTGAATTATATTTATTAATGATATGTTTATATTATTTAATTAATTATGTTAATTGATAAATATCTACACACAAATCGCCCATTTTTTCCAACAATCTAAAGTCATGTTCCATGATTTGTGTGTGGATGATATTGCTTTGTATACTTGTAATTTAGATATATAATGTGAATTAGAGTAGTTCACTTTCAAGATCTTGATGATAGAGATGCAAAGAGGTTTTGTTTTCAGATGAATACTTGAAGTAAATCATCATAGAAGGAAAACATTGTGAAAAATTCGGTGAANTACACACAAATCACCCATTTTTTCCAACAATCTAAAGTCATGTTCCATGATTTGTGTGTGGATGATATTGCTTTGTATACTTGTAATTTAGATATATAATGTGAATTAGAGTAGTTCACTTTCAAGATCTTGATGATAGAGATGCAAAGAGGTTTTGTTTTCAGATGAATACTTGAAGTAAATCATCATAGAAGGAAAACATTGTGAAAAATTCGGTGAAATTGGATTAATAGTATAGCGAATTATGTTCGACTGTTCCTAATACATTAAATCTTAATTGGAATTTTTTTTCTTGTATGAATGGTGGAGGAATTCTCATTAGTATTAGAATGTGATGGAGATGATTGAAACTAGAGCTAATACTCTATTTTGGATTTAGCATGGCAATGGACTCAAAGGTGCAAGTTTATTAGAATCCAAGACACTTATTAGATTAATTCAAAATGCAATTTGGATTATAAGAACACCATTTTCATCTTTGTGATAGTAATTTGAGGATCACTGTTACATTATGTCACTTAGAGTTTGGGGTTAAGAAAGTATTGGTTTCTATATTTTCCAGTCCCTATCTGGTAAAAGTGAACAAGCATCCATAACAATTGTTTTTCTCAAAGGTTTAAGAAGAGACGGTGATTTAACTTGGACTAACAAAGCCATGTTACGGAGTAATCTAAAATTTAATTGAATTTTACATATCCTAGATTAATCAACTGTTGACTAATAACTTGCCGTCTTCATGAGGATTAAATATGATGTGCTATATATCTGTGTTAGAAAATGTGCATTGAAATCCCGATAGGTACAAAATTTGATTAATGTTAATATCTATATATGACTTCCATTTGAATAGAAACAAAAAGTATATAGGTCGCTGTATGAGATTTCTTATAAAACCCAATTAATTCAATCTACTTCATATATTATCCAAGGTTTTGAGCTATGAGTCTAGCTGTAATTTATGGCTATAAATCTCACACTTGGTTAGAGCTTAAAGTGAATAGTTAGCATAATTCCATGGCTCAAAGGGTATATACATTTGGCTGTAATTGAGACAACTTATAAATATCTTATATACTGAATTGGTCTAATGACTTTTAATTTCATAATTTTAACCGAATATGGCACTTCCTGCCATACTTTTGGTGCTCTCTCTAATTTAATGTGAATAGTTATACTGCAGAAATAAGAAAAAAAATTGGTCTAAATATAAAGTGAGATATTGTCATTTTACATTATAATTTGTCATGCGAGTGAATTTGTTGGATTACACTGTTTACATGAAAATTCTATTATTTTATTTTGTACGAATGGTTAAAAGATTTAACTCTCAATAATGTGCTTAATTAATATTTTAGAAAAGATTTAATTGTTACTCATGAATAATAGTGATTTTATTATTATTTAATTTAGATATGTAATTCTTATATTGGCATTAGAATAACATATAACACTTCCATGTAGTGTAATCAATTTTGATTTAAGTTTCAAAAGCTTTAAATCTTAATAATTAAAATAATTAATTTGGCATTTTATTATTTTAAATTTTATATGAGCCCTTATAATTTTAAGTTATTAAATTGAATACGGGTGAACGATGAATTTGGGCTATATTTTATATTTGCTAGAATTTTTAGGTGACTGTGTTTAATCGAAACAATATTTCTTTTGCAGAATATTTGATGTACTGTATTTGAAAATTAGTTTATGATCTGATTAAATCTTGAAATGATGTTTATCTAATTCAGAGTACAAAATTACAAATATTTTGTATCCAATGCTTATTTTATTACTATGAAGGCATGTTTACTTCGATCAATATTGTTAAACCATATTTAATACTTTATGGTTATGCTAATTCTTATTGTCTAATGTTTTATAATACATGAGTATCGTTGTGTTCAATTATGTTGTCCAAGTGGGAGCGTAAAATCCTTGGAATGTGGGGGTATTAAAAATTTCGGATATATGTACTTTATCCATGATTATTCATAATTATCAAGAAACTGACATTTTGATCAAAGTGTACAGATTGAATTGTAGACTTGCATGTGAAATGTAAGAGTTCAATGGATGCATTTGCTCAAGCATGTTACTAGAAGTCGATTTCTAATTTCATATGTTTATCATATTATAATTAAATGTGTTATTGACCTTTTTTAAAAAAAGTTCTTAGCAGATGATCAAATATGCAGAAAGAGTTACAAATTGATGGTACCAAATTATTATCCAAGAGAAACATGATAAATTAAAGTCCTTAATTGACATAATAAATCATCGAGGGGAATGAGTTTAAGTCCATAAGGAAGTCACCTCTGGGAGTAACCCAACCTTTTTGATTGGAGATCTCATGAAAAAGGTTCAATGTGGTAGAAACAACTCGCACTGCGTGACTTGTAATAGCAATATATTATTTGTGTGCATTCCTATGGTGATAGTGTTAATAATAATGCGATGTTAGGAAGGGTTTAACCCTGAATGAGTACCGAGGCGGGAATTCTCGTTAGGTGTGGGTCACATTTGGAAGACTCACCTATGTAAGAGTTGTCATGAGGTCGTGGCTATGGGATTGGACTATTCCCTAAAGACTCTTATTAGAATCAAGATAAGAGTGCATGACCATTAACAGCACTACCCGCTACAAACTGAGCCTAGTGAGACGATTGAAATTTGGCTAAAGTGACTTAATTAAGGGCTTAGTCCATTATGGCCCCTCAAATGAAAATTGTTATCACTAAGTGAGGTTCAAGTCTAAAAGACACCCACACCTATTACGCAGTATAACGTTGCTGCTATATATTATATATTTATCTATTTGAAATTCTAAAACTTGTGGGGGATTGTTGTAACATAAAATTAAAAGTTTTTGAATTTCAAATTAATACATTTTAATTTTCAGTTTAGTTTTAAATTTTCAGGTTTAATACTATATTAAACTTTATCTATAAAAGGGATTGATTTTCATAACATGAAGGAGATGGAACTTGAGATTAAAACTAGAATATAATCAAAATACTCTCTTTGTTTTCATACTATGGGCGTGTCTAATAGCAATAGGTATTATAATTTCAACCGTTGCAAAATTAAAAATTGGACCGTTGTGCATTTTTTAATTGAAAAGGTCTGACAGCTTTGCAGTAGAAGAGCTGGAAAATTGTCAAATTTGCCCATTTGAGGTGAGAGAATCTTGAGACATTGAGGATGAAATGGTCTTTTTTTGTTCACATTCTCTACCACACGTGAATGGTTTAAGCAAGTGGGACTGATTGATTTGATTGGAAAATTGATTTTGGTTGGGGAGAATTTCTCCCAGACACAGCCTATATATTTTTTATACTTTGACAACTCAATAAAGGTTCGTTCTTTACCTCCATATGGTCGTGCTCATAGAAGGAGAACTGACTGTGAGCCACATGAGTTTTATCTTGAAGCCGTGTAGTGTCGAAAGAACTCGCATGAAAGGAAGGCAATATGACTTTAGGACAACGTCCTTGATGTGATTCTCAAAGGCTTGCATTTCTAACTCTATCTACTTATATTTTATATTCATGTTATTATATAATTCTTATATTTATAATGATAGTTGAATTTTATTTATTAATGATATGTTTATATTATTTAATTAATTATGTTAATTGATAAATATCTACACACAAATCACCTGTTTTTTCCAACATAAGATATCAATAGCGCATATTTTGCATGAAATATTAGATTAAACTTGACAATATAATACAAAATTTTAATATTTTTTTATATTATCCCATGTAATAGATTCTATCTTATCGATCAAGTCATAAATAAATTTCATACCAATATTTTATTCATAATCTAATGAAGATATCAAACAAACTCAAACCTAATCCCAATTTCAAAACTTAGGTGATAACTTAGTATAATGATTACTTGAATTAAGAAATGAAGATCCCAAGGCATCAAGAATTTTTATCTTGGATGAAAACAAATGATCCATAATCTTGTTTATAACATAGTTTAATATGGTTGGTAGCATAAGTCAAATCGAAAATAATTAAATAAATACATTAACGTCCTTGATTACGTTGAATAAGCACGAAACTTCCCCATCTTCTCTTTGTTTTGGATAAGAAATTGATTAAGACTTGATAATTGGAAATGAAAGGATAATATTTAGTCACTATTTTTAGTAAATAGTGACGAAATATTCTTTTCACATTATAGATATAAAGAACAAGTCATTATACGTGTTTAGCCACGCTAAAACTTATTTTTTAAAAAAGCAATTACCGTGAAAACATGCATCATGATATCTCAAGTGAGTTAACGTGCTACTATTTTTGTTGAGACGATTTAATTTTGATTAAATATTGTTAAAATTTGGGTGTGACCTGAATTCCTTGTTAAAATAATTGAAGAATTCTAATTGAAGTGCATGTCAAAAAGAATTCAGCTTGGGATGCTATTGAAGTCATATGTCAAGTTGAAATTCTATTTTGAAAACTCGTTGGGAGTTAGAATTTGTTTTGAACTCAATTTTTTTGTATCCTACTTTATCAATAACTCTACTGGAAGGGTTTGGACATCATCTACATGTTCCCTATAAATATTGACCCTTCTATGCAATTTTGTAGTGTGAGAAAATATATTACTAGAATTATAAGATTCATTGTAGTTTCTCTCTTCTTCATTATTCTTAAGTCAATAAAATCTCTTAATTCTTCTATCATATTTCTGGTCTTTATTATTCTTTTGTTTGATTAAATACTTCATTATTTGTCACATAACTTCAACAATTCATTCCAGTTGTTGGTTTCATCAAGTGGTATTTAAACAATACATAATTTTTATATTTTCAACATTGCTAACAGCGATCCGGGCATATTAGTATTTCTTCTAACAAGAGATATTTTGGTTGTTTCACAACAAATGGTATCAGAACAATTCTGGTATCTTATTTGTTTCACAACAAATATTAATTTCATTACCTTTTCATCTGATTTTGGCTAAAGAATATATAAAAGATGTGTAAATGAGATTCAAAGAGGGATGATCATGCCTGCGCTCCAATAATGAGAGTCAACGTTTAGCATTACCTTGTTATTGTATCATGTCACATTCTTAAATATTCAAAATTATCATGACACGGCTAATATTTTCTACTCGAGGAAATGTTTTAATGATTTTGAGAGAATATGCTATGTAAATGTTAGTATAAATCTAAAAAAAATTGAAACAAATGGAAGATTTTTGACAAAGTTTAAAATAAAGTTTTGTCATTAGATATTAATCTACTTTTCAATTAACATCGAACGGGTATTTTCCAACTAAAACTAGTGAACGAATACGAAATTATTGGTGCTCGATCTAGTGGTATTTTTTAAGGAGATTTTATTTATCATTGTAGGATTCTTAGTGGGTGTTTGGTGGGGATAAAAATTAGATTTTTAATATAATGTCGCATAAGTTTTTGAACTGTGTGGTTTAAAAGATGTGTGACCCATAAAAAATATGATTAATATTGATTGTTTGACTTTGATTTAGATTAAAATTTAATTTTAATTCGAAACAAACATGACCTTATTCAATATATCTGCAATCCATTCCCTTCTTGGACGATTTACCAACCAACACGATTCCGAGAGCACTTTCGTTTGCGTTGTCTATTACTAGATGGACGAGCCTGTGTCTATTACTAGCTCTTTCTCCTGAGTTGAGATCCGGTCCCACCCCTACCCAATAGTTTGGCCATTTTGCATTATCAAACCGTTTTGGAAGACCAGAATTACTCAACATAAATTGATTATTGACCAAAAAGTGGGGACCACAACACTTTCTCTTTCTGCCTATTTACACACGTTAGATTTTCTCCCACAGTAATTACGTAGTTCTGACGTCATAAATTACGTCAAACTTCCGTGCCGAACATATGCCACGTTGATATTTCATATTCGCCGATGCTTACGACAAATTTTTTTTATTTTTTTATTTTAGGAAAAAAAATTGTGGTTCGTCTAGATATAGAATTATGTGAACTATCCCACGGCTAGTTCGTTCCTCATTTCTCAAAAAAGAGTTTTTTCTTGCATTGTTAAAGGGACTTTTGCATTATGCAAAATTAATTGAACTTTCGAAGAAAGTCGATCATCTATTCTTAAAAATTAATAAATCCGTCCAAAAATTAATAAATCCGTCCAACAATCGAAGCATCTTGGAGCTAGTAGAATGAGGCCCTTTCATTCTTGCCTTAATCGAGAGACGCTCTATGATACTCTAAAACTCTCAAATAAGTCAAAATTATAACAAGTGAGGGAGATGGGTTACAAGATTAGATAAGCTGAATTAGAAAGGAGCATAGTAAATACAAGAAAGAAAATACAGACAGGGATATATTTAAATTTTGATAAAGAGAAATATATAATATTTAAATATAATTTCCTCTTCATCCCAAATTTTATGACAAGAGAGACTTGCACCACTTGGGAAAATTAATCTTGTCACAAGACACAAATCAATCAAGACAAAAATAATGCTAAGCTGACTCATACACGGTTTGTGATTCGCGGCCAGGATTAATCTATCAAGTTGTTTGTTCATCAAACCTTGCTTTAAATTTGACAGTACAAACAACTAACCCAGAGATCCAGTTAATTTAGAAAATTCAAAAGTAAAAACTTTGGATTAAAATTAAAGGAATTTCCAGTCAGAGTAGTTGGTGGTATGTTTTCATTGATTTTTCAGTATTTCTAGAAGATGGACTTTTCTTGGAATGTTCTTTTCTTCTAGTCTTGGAATTTTGATCTGTTCATATTATTTATTTAGCCCTTTTCCCCCCTGGAATTGTTCAGTTCAATCTCACTACAAGTGTATGCGGTACAGATTTTGATCTTTTCTTGAGGGTCTTTTGGATTCTTTTTGTTATTTTCAGGGTTACCCTCCTTTGGACTTCGATTTGTTTTTTTTATGTTTGATTGTTGCTTTTGCACCAAACCAACCTTACAATCTGCGATTTTTTAATCTAAAAATGATGTAATAAAAGGATATATACTTGGTATGCCATTTGTTATAGTCAAAACTCAAAACCCATAATTTTCCATTTCAGAAGTTCATATATAGCTGTTCATCTATGGAATTTTGCAGATTATTTTTACTGATTTGATCCATATTGGATCTTGATTTTCCTTTTCTCTTGGGTTTCAAAGGTAATTTTGCTTATTGTCGTTGCTTATGATTGTATTTCCTTTTGATTACATGTTTTTAGAAACAATCTGTTGTCTGAACATATAAATATGTTGAATCTTCATTTTCTGTTGATTGCCTGTTTCTCTGCGGTACGCTGCCAATGATTTACAATTGTAACAGATGCTAAGATGTTATTCTTATTATCAAAAATGGAAAGTCTATTTTAAGAGGAAGGAGAAATTTTAGCTCAAGCACCTTGGTTCTTATACATGATAAATTTATCGAATCCCTCTGAACTTGGCTGCAGAGATTTAGATAATTGGTCGAGGTTTTTAGTTCAGCGTGTATATTGCTTAGGTCTTAGTTTTAGACGTGATCTTGGGGTTGTGTTACCATGTTTTTGAGGAGCCTAATCAAATTGAACATTTTCCTCTTGATAGCAGATGGACCTATTTTTGAAGTTGAGAACCTGTACTGATGGATGGAAGAGTTGAGTGTTGTTACCATGTTTATGCAGAGAAATAAGAATGGCCCAGTTTTAGAACATAAACGTTTCCAAACAATTATGTATTGGATTTGGAAACTACCATTTGAGTAGGAGAATGTTCTGTTTCTCTAGTATTCATTTAAATGCAACCTCCTGGGTGCAAAAATAATTACTACTCGAGCTAGGCTTCCATGTTCACAAGTAGATATCCGCTTGATCAAGTATTCTGTCAGGAAAATAATGAAGACTGATTGATTCAATTTCTTAGCTATTTATATCCATATCATGCATAGGCAATTTAATGTTTTTATAAATCACACATGTGCGCCAATTTTTAGTTTGTTTTACTTCAATTTTGTTTCTTCTTATGGATGACCCAGGAATTCTACTACACCTGCTATATTCTGCATATCTTGGTTTATTGCTGTTCAGAGGAAGATTTAGCCCCCTGTTGACACAAGTATAAGAGTCTGTCATTGATACTTGATCTGAGACAGGATAAATCTCTGAATGATACAAGAACCTTCTTTTGCCTCCGTAACTGATAATTAAAATTGAACCATGTCTTTAGTTAGACCTGCTGCATTATTTGGAAATCATGAACTTCATACACTGAGGGATGAGAATGACTCCTCTGGCTTACCAACATCCATATTTAACTCGGATAATCAGGGGATAATTTATACTACTGAATCTTGCAGCGGTGAGAGCTACGATCCAAAGTATTTCCTCTACTCCCCATCAGAAGAACTTGTACACACATCTGATTCCGATGTCTTGAGAAATGCATTTCACCCGTCACATTCCTCCTCTTTCGTGACTTCGGGATGTGATAATTTTAATTGCGAATCAGAACACTTAAGCGGTCTAAGTCCAAATGCTATAGACTATGATGAAGATAAGATGAGGTTAAAACTTCAAGAACTTGAGAGGGCACTTCTTGACGACAATGTTGTCAATGGTGATGATGATGATGATGATGATGCTTTGGCTACTGATCATAGTATGGAAATAGATGGTGAATGGTCAGGCCAGACCCTTAATAGCATGCTTCATGAATCGCCCAAGGAATCCTCATCATCAGATTCTATTCTTAGTAGCATCAGCAGTAAGGAAATATCAATTTCTACTTCGCTAACTACAAAGCGCTTACTTTTTGAATGTGCTGCTGCCATCCGAGGTGGGAACCTTGAGGAAGCATTATCGATGATCAATGATCTCAGGCAGAAGGTCTCAATCCAAGGAGACCCGGCTGAAAGGATTTCAGCCTATATGGTAGAAGCACTGACAGCCCGGCTTGCTAACTCTGGGAAGGGTCTTTATAAAGCTCTAAAATGCAAAGAACCCCCATCTTCTCTTCGACTTTCTGCAATGCAAGTCCTCTTTGAGGTTTGCCCGTGCTTCAGATTTGGATTCACGGCAGCAAATGGTGCAATTTTAGAGGCATTTAAAGATGAAAAGAGAGTGCATATCATAGATTTTGACATTAACCAAGGAAGTCAGTATTACACGCTGCTGCAAACAATGGCAAAAATTCCTGGTAGTCGACCACATGTGAGACTAACCGGAGTGGATGACCCTGAATCAGTTCAACGTTCTGTGGGAGGCCTGAAAGTCATTGGTCAACGGCTCGAGCAACTTGCTGAAGATCTTCAGCTTTCATTTGAGTTTCAAGCTGTGGCTGCACAAACTGCTTTAGTTTATCCATCAATGCTTGACTGCCAACCCGGAGAAGCTCTCATCGTGAACTTTGCATTCCAGCTCCACCACATGCCGGATGAGAGTGTATCGACAGTAAACGTACGGGATCAGCTTCTCCGGATGGTCAAAGCCTTGAATCCAAAACTAGTTACTGTTGTTGAACAGGACGTGAATACAAACACTACCCCATTCTTACCAAGATTTGCTGAAGCCTACAATTACTACTCTGCTGTGTTTGAATCTCTTGATGCAACTCTCCCACGTAGTAGTCAGGACCGAATGAACGTAGAGAAACATTGTCTGGCACGTGACATCGTTAACATTGTTGCATGTGAGGGGGAGGAAAGGATAGAGCGGTATGAGGTTGCTGGAAAATGGAGGGCAAGGATGAGTATGGCTGGTTTCACTTCTTGCCCAATTAGTCAAAATGTGAGCAATGAAATTCGGAAGGTCATAAAGGAGTATTCGGACCGATTCAAGGTGATAGAGGAGACGGGGGCACTCCACTTCGGATGGGAAGACAAAATCTTGATAGTTACTTCTGCATGGAGGTAAAATACTCACAATTTGGTTGAACGAAGAAAGAGACTTGGTGCAGTAGCTTGTTTTTGTGTCGTATGTGACTTTTAACTCCCTTTTTTGGGTAGTTAGATGCATAACGGACGGGTAATGTATGATCAAATTTGAAAGTCGAACTTTTGTGCAATTGTAGGCTGTCTAACTACTTAGATATGTAACAGTAAACATCTATGCACAACTTTTTAAACGGATAAGTAGCTTATATTGCTTATTTCTTCTCTACTCTCGATTTGAGATTTGCTTGAAGATCTACCATTAGTTATCTGTTATATTTTCATTCTCAATTATTTGGCAAGAGCTTAATAATGTGGGAAATGCTAGAATATTGACAATCGTCATCGCCTCTGGCATTGTGTTATGTACTTGCTTGGTATCGTTAAGCCAACAATGGTTTGCATACCGATTCATCATTCATCCATTATAAGCTTTATCCTGTCCAACAATGGAACAGATGTAGCATCTAATTCTCATCAGTTACCCAGAAATACCACAACACAAGAAGCACCTGATAATGTATGGTTTGTTCTCAACTATACAATGTCGACTGTAGAAAAGTCTAAAAAACACAGTGAAAGATGGCAATGGTACTCAAAACAAGGGTAAAATAATTCAAGCCCAAATCGTGAAAAGTTGGTATACTACTATACTTGCTTCCAGGCAAATCAAAACTTTTATATACACTCGCATATAGGGCGTTGAAGACCTGAGTAAGCAGATATACGGTTAATTCCAAAAGCCAGCTAACCTTGGATCAACTGCTAGCATGGATAAGCAGTTGTCACAAAACCAGATGAATTCGTGTTAGGATGAAATTTAGGAACCTTAAGATGATGTAACACTTCAATTATGAAACACGTTGCCTTGTGCCTTCCTTTTTCCTCTACTTAGTACAACAGGGAAGATAGTCCTGAAAGCATTTATCCTTCTATCGTCATGTATTCCACCCCATCTTCTTAAAGGGTGCTCCTTGATTTCCTTCGTATGTTTTACCACGATACCAGCAAAACATAAAATTTATCAAGGGGATGGCTTCCAATCAAATTGAAGGTCATTGAAACCATCGGCTGCTCCAAGTCCACCAAGCAGCTGATTCCCCAGGTCCTGCTGCTGCTGATTCATGCTCTGCTCTTGGGCCACTGTCATGCCTGCTCTTATATTCAAAGAGTTATTCCCTAGTGTTGCACGAACCCCATTCACCATACCAGATTGCCCGAGCCCATTGCCCATGGTTCCAAAGCCTACACCACCAATACTTGGGTTACCATTGGCCACTCTGTTTCCTACAACACCATTCCTACCACTCAAACCGATATTATTGCTGGATGATGTCAGTACATTGACATTTTTCGCATCATTACTCATCTTTCCCATGTTCATTATGCTGCCTCCACCAAGCTGGGAAGACATCATTTCTTGTAAGATTTTTTGAACAGAGCTTTGTGAGTCATTAGAATCTGCAACCCCAGGAAGAGACGGCTGCTGCATTGAAATATTTGGTGAATTCGAATTGTGTGCTCCCGGTAAGCCACAACGTGAAGTTTGTTGCAGTGGATTATTGGATGAAAGCGGCATTGGTGATTGAAAGGGAATACTGGTTTGAGGTTGTGGCATGGTATTGGAAGAACCAGGGGATGGCATCTGCATATTATTGCTTCCATAAGGACTGTTTGCATTAGACATCATATTTTGCTGTCTAAAGTTCATTGAGTTTTGGTGAACAAGCCCAACCTTGGTACCAGCAGAGGAAGTTACAGGGACTGAGTTCAGACTATTACTGACACTCGGCAGGCCTCCATTGGTATAAGCAAGCTGCTGCTGCACGGCCCGGACAGAAACATCATCATTCGAGTTTTGAACCATTATTTGTTGTTGCTGCTGTAGCTGACCCTCCAGTTGTTGAGGTTCACCCTGAAAATCAGGCAGAGGATTCAGCCGAGGATACTTCGCCAAGCTCTCTGGGAAGAAAAAATAACCATGCTCAGTAAACAGTATGCGCATAAACAATTTTTGACACTTGGAACGGTGCAAATTGGACAGTAACCCTCAAGCCGGAGTAATTAATTACGCAGATGAATCATATTTTACAGAATTGGTTGATCTAATACATTTTGTAGACTTGGGATGCTCTCCATCCTTGATAGGTATTCCTAACCAAGAAAGTGACAGCATACAATCTACCTTTTTTTTCTCAAATTTTCAATAAAAAAATTAAAGAAGTCTTTCTATCAGAGCCCAAGGTTTCTTTCTTTTCCTTTCTGGCAAAGTTTGCACCTCGAGAAGAGATGCTAACATGGAGCTTTAAGTTGCCTGTCTTATGATAGATAGTCGTTGTGACAAACTCAAATTTTATAGGTAATGTTCTTTAGTATGCACCCTTCCTGGTCACCTCTAGCATTTATTATGGCTTGTTAACATTCACTACTACACCAAATCCACATTGCTTGAAGAGCCTTGTGGTCTGGAAAAAGTTAAATAAAACAAGGATCTAGAAAGAAACAAAATGAACATTGTGAGATCGATATTGCAATGTTGTGTTAATGATGACACGATCAACAAATTGACTGCATCAGTTCAGTAAGGAAGTAATTAAAGTATGATGCTACTTCAAAATTACCTATAGGAGCAACAAGAGGAACGGACGATGAACACAAAAGAGAAGACTACAAATGAGAACAATTTCTGAAAAATGCTCAATTTCTTATTCTGCAACCTACAGAAGCTCCACTTAACATCAACATACAGCATACATTGAAAGGAACAAACAAATATGTGTCAACAATTCCCCATGACACACTATCCACATCCTAACTGCCTCATAAAGTATTTCCAAAATTCTCAATACACAATTTTGGTGTGTAGCAAAATCCTGTTCCTCCATCTAGCTTATCGAGGATCATTTCCTTTATCAAAGAATCTTATAGTATCTAATCCTTTGCTCTCAGTTATCAAAAGTCACTATCTTCGGATATTTTCTCTTTGTTTATCTGCTATAAATAATATTGTACCTTTTCATGTATATCATCGGTCCTTGTTCTATATTCTTTAACTTAGTATCTACATCAACATCGTCATCATAGCTACATAAGTTTACTCAGATGACACGAAACACAGCACAAACTTACTGCAGCACCCTGTATTTTCCTTTCACTATATATAGGTAGTCTCTAGCTACATTACATACAAGTAAATTTTGGAACTCCGTAGTACACTCTTCTTCCACTTTATCTTCAAACTCTCCCTTTCTATGATATATAAAGGGAACAGGTAGAAAGAAACAACAGAGAAGAATCAAGCTTACCCATAGGACCAGCGCGAGATTCACTGCTGTAGTCGATCAAATCTTTCATGCTATTTACCACTTCCGATATCTGCAAAGTTATCAAGCAAACAATCATCTAGAATTGCTACTAAATAAGCATATAGCTAGACCTAAGCAATTATATACAAGATTAGCATCATTATAAACTAGTACAAAGAAGACAACTACAAAGCGGCTTTTTTCTAATAATTTCTACTTCGACTTTGACCATGATGGAAATTCTCTCATTCCAGATTAAAGTTCAGTCAAAAAGTAGTTTAATTCCATCTAGTTCTATTTTTCTAATAAATTCCTTTTTCCATCTTATATATCAGATGCGGAATGTAAGTTAAAATTTTAAAAAAAATTTAAATATTTCTTCCAGGAACACAAAATTAGAATAAAAAAGATAAAACCATCACATTCAACAACTTTCCCTCTCTGGAGAACCTATGAAGCACTGACAGGCACGTTGTCGTGTCTGACACGACACGAACGGTCTGATTCTTTGGAAAAGTGCCTGAGCAAGGGGAAGTTAGGAATTAGATGGCAATTTATTGCTTAAAATTGTAAAATGTCTTGAAAAGGTCAATTGGTTTATTGGCTCATTGTTTTATTCATTAGCTAAAAGGGTAAATTGCTTTATTCATGAGTCAGTTTCTTTAATTATGGATGGATTGCATTTAATAGGTAACACCGTGTGTGATCTTTTTAAAAACAAAAAGACTGGTTTGGCAAGTAAAAAAAAAAAGCGTTTCCTCTTCTAGGTTTTAGAACCCCTCTTCCGCAGCCAAAGCCATTCCTCCTGGGTGAGTGATGAAATAGCCCATTCCTTGCACCAGCGAGGGAATGGCCCCTCTCTGCCACCGGTAACAAAGCAGGTAGTTTTCCATTTTATTTTATTTTTTTTCAATTAATTTTAGCTCAGCATGAGCTGTGAATTTCCAGTAGTGCAAAATCAGGCAATAAATATTGACCCACCACTTGGCATGTCCAACATGTGTTGGTGTCTAATATGTGTTGGACACTGACTAGCCGGCTCCGGGAATGTATTGGCGCTTCTTAATGGAGAATCAAATTCTGCTTATGATATCAAAAGTGGCCTAAATTATATACACTATTTCCACATGATTCTACCAAAAGAGGTGAGAAAAATGGTTAAACTAGTGATTGCAGTATTTGAAAGGTGGAATTCACTTTTAAAATATATAACGTCCACTCTACCTGTAGGCATCGCACGTATCTCTTTGTATAACCCACATCATTTACCAACGGAACTTCCAAGGTTTTGGCCAACTGACGAGCTGAAGAAACAAACCTGGAAATAAAATCACAGGTTAATGATCACAAAACATTTCATCGACCTGTCAACCAGGAGAATGCAAGCTGCTCAATTCTCTAGTAGACTATTAAATTTAAAATAATAAAAAATATGTTCAACTCAAATACTCTTTAGGGGGCACATAGTTCCCTACACAAGCATAAAACCTTTCTATACAGCTCCAAGAGAGGAACAATTGCATATCAAAATTTATGTCCTTCACATTGCCATGGAACATGAGAAAACCTAGCTCATCATAATCAAAAAGTGCTGCAAAACCAGTTTCAAACGACAAACTTGGTCATCGTAACAAAGTTTTTCTAGAATGCTGAGATCTTTGATCTCTGAAGGGCAACTAGCATTCAAGTAAATAGTGAGAGCAACTTTTCTCCATCTGTATCTCTTAAATAGATTTCTCGAAACAAACAAACAAAAAAAAGAACAGAGAAATAGGTCAACTTGATCAATCACTGAACAATGAGTCAGTGGCTTACCAGCACTATGTACATGGCCACCTACTCTAATTATTCTCAGCCATCTCATTCTTTTAGATTGAGGAGAAATATTGCTGAGGTCTGTAAATTGCCATCAGAATTTCCAAAACTGAGATCCTAAAATCCAACTACATTGCATCTAGACTAAATTTAACTCAATGATATGTCAATGCATTCAAGTAGCGACAGACCGAAAGCTAAAGGTAAGCCAGTTATGTTTGACCTCAATTAAGGGAGTCGAGAGGAAGAAAAAAATGGTAGTACAATGATCGATGACAGGAAGCAGCAATAACTTGAAACAAATCTGAATCCTGAATTTAATTGACCAATAGCAGTGTAAACAACATTTGACCTACAATCATTACAACCAGTGACCATAATTTGACAAATAAAAAAAAAAAAAGAACTTTTTCATAGGCCCACTCTCACCAGAATACCATGCTGAGATGGCAATTTGACTTTCAACGTATTTTCATTACTTTAATGTGTTAATAATCGTGTTTCAAACACTCATGCAGCCAACCTAATCCATCAAGTGAATGTTGCTCACAAATAAGAATCCAACTTCCTACTTGACAACAAAATAAAAGCACATTGACCAGATATGCACTTCAAAAGTGATTGTTGCCCAAAAATTGGTATAAATAATTTCTCTTATTCTTTCATGCTTGCCCCCCCCCCCCCAAGCATAACTCAACTGAAAAGTAATATCAATAATTCCCGCTTATTCACTTATTTAACTGTGTATATAACTGAGAAGGTCAAAATATTATCTAACAGGTTAATTTTTAGAAAGTGAGAATATAACCATTATTTAATAAGTGAATAGGATAAAACAATGATTACAGTAGGTATTCATCGTATCATTTCTATATCATCTAGAACAGATACACTAGATCTAGTTTATGTGAGATGCAACAATATGCAGATCAAGAGAACTCAATGCATTTCAATATGGAAGCATACTGTACAGGCAAACTTACCAACCAACCACATCCCTTTCAAGGATGTGTCTTGCCAAATCATAGGTAGGTAAATGTGTATCTACACATGTATTGAAGCAAATGCATTTTGGTATATGAGTGCCTAAGACAATCTATCTCATCCAGTCAGGAACAATTTATCTTCCTTCATTCTTTCATAATGAAATAAGTCTTAGGTACAATCATCTTTAATAACAATATACACATATATGATATATGTATCGCACTAGAATGTGTAAGCTACATACAACTTGAAGAACAAGACGGAAGTAACTAGAACTTACATATTACAGTTATTTTGAAGTCCCGAGACATCTGATGGCGTATTCTGGGTAGCCACCTGGTATTTTTGGGCAGCAGCACCAAGTTGGCTAACCTGCAGCGTTCATAAAACAAAGTGAGATGATCTTAAAAGAAGCTTATATGATAGTGTACCACAGGGGAACTTATTTATAAACCAATAAATAATAGAGTCAAAAACCTAGAGGCTAAAGTGGCCCCGAAAGATAGAAACCTGAAACCAGGTAGATTTGACTTCAAAAATTCCCAGACCCAAGGAAAACAATCATTTTTTTTCAATAGAAAGATGCACCCACAGACCTGAGACCACAATAACTATATAGGACAGTACATCCAAGATTTCATATCATCACTTCAACCAAATCCATATTCTTTGTCCCGCTTTAACTTCCATTCATTTTCTTCCAACATAAGATAACAGAAAAGGAAAATCGTTTTT
The DNA here is from genome assembly GCA_903798395.1 of Fraxinus floribunda. Lineage (NCBI taxonomy): Eukaryota > Viridiplantae > Streptophyta > Magnoliopsida > Lamiales > Oleaceae > Fraxinus > Fraxinus floribunda. The sequence continues at coordinate 19,443 of CAIGRS010025458.1, forward strand.
AAAGAAAAGAAGGAATGGTAAGCTGAACATCCTTGCTCATTATTAGGCAATCGCTTGTTCAAAAACTTTGTGTGGGACTAATATTCTTCATTTCCCATCTCACAATATGGTACGCGAAACAGCTAGAACATTATCTTCCTACTATCATAATCTCATTGAAAACAAAAACTATTACAAAGACTAGGTAACCAATATGTCACATGGAACGGACGTCAAATAAGAACTCCCAAGCTGTCAAGTGAATATCATTTATATAATCTACCAATTATCATAGCTAACTGACAAATCAAGGACACATATGTCACATTGTCACATTGTCAGCCAAATAATTTATAAATGTAAAAACATGTGCCTCAAACAACCACAGTCCAAAAGAAACTGCAGTATTTGCAGTCATAAACACACTCAAAATAACTGTAGAGATTCAAAATTGAGTTTCGAATCACAAACCTGAGGTATCAGCAATCTTTTAGGAATAAGTTCTTCATGACGTCGAGCGCAGAATTCCCAGGAGCATATCTTACAAAATGATGAAACAAAGATAGTAAATCAATCACATTTCTATAAATATGAAACAAATTAATGGAAGCCATTTGTTGAGAGGGCAACCTTAAGGTCTGATGAAAATATGATTCGAAGTTGCCCATCACGAACAACATGAAGTTGCTCAAAGACGCTCTCCTGAATTGCTTTCGGGTAATCCAGAACAATTTGCCCAGACGAGTTCTGATACTCCTTCGGCATATCAACATAGAGTAGCTCTTCCATAGTACCACTTTCGAATTTTATTTTGAATAGTCTAGGCAGGACCTCAGCAGTTGCCTCTGACAGAAAGTATAACAAGGTTTAGGTTCTGAAGTAGTTCTTTATCTGCTTATCTTTATTCCCTTTTCCATATTCTTTTTGTTGAGTTTGGGGTTGATAATTGTATAAACATGTTTCAGTGGACTTCCAAAAATTAAACCACGATCAGAGCTTCTCAATCCATAATCTACATCTATCTACAATCTACAGGAAGTGTGGATAGGTGAGAAACACTCTGTTTCCTATTTTGTCGTTATATAAATAATTCCAACAAATTCTACACACATAATTACTGTCAACATTTTCATTTACACACATAATCACTGTCAAAATTTTGATGGCTGATTCAATTGGCTGTCACCTTTCAATTAATATGGTACTTATATATGATATTCCAAATTAGGAATATTATGCCCCTATTTGGTGGGGATTAAAATTGAACTTTTATGAAATGTGTGGTTGAAAAGTCGTGGGACCATAAAATATGTGGTTAAATTAATTGTTAACTTTGATTTAGGTTAAAATCTAGATTTTAATTCCTACCAAACAAAGGGCTACATGTACAACAACTTTTAAAACGTTACTTTGTTAGTAAACATAGTCCATTTGCAAGAATGGAAAGTGTTTTTTGCTAAAACGTTTTAAGTTGTTTATCTATTAGAAGGTTAGCATCATTTGGTCACTAATTTAGTAATAAATATAGCCCATGCTGGAGATAACAGAAGGAACTGAAAGGATTTCAAGGTGTTTTTCCAAGATTTCTGGTGAATCATTGTGACACAGCATTGTATAACCTTATTTAATGATTGTTACATTTGGCTGTTTCACAATGGCCGTTTTTGGTTTATCAGTGTTCAATTAGTACTAATATAGATATATGGAAAAAATTAAAAGCATTATATAAACAAAAAAATGTTTCAGGTAAAAATAGAACATTTTCAAACACACATAACTTAAAATTTTAATTAAAAAAAATGATAAATATACATATTTTTCAGAAAAGTAATAACAACTCGCCACAACAGTCATGCCACCGGATAGATGCAGGGAAAATATTGCAAGCATTATTATATAAATAATGTTTCAGGTTAAACAGAACTGTTTTCGAACACATGACCTTAATTATAAGTAAAAAAAGCTCCAAATTTGGAAAAATAATTACTAATGACCACCAATGGTGGTGGCATCGATCATGGGTTACAAAATTGGGATCATTTGAGACAATGCTACTTGTATATGCAACCGGTGTTATATTACTTCTATTACAGTTCTGAATTGGCTATTCTTCAATCACAACGCTCTCAATTGGTCTGATCCAAATGAAGCTGAAAAAGCACCTCAAGCCACAGTGTCGTAGCCCACTGATTCTGCTACGAAGAATAAGACATCTAAGTAGGTAATTTGAATGTTCCTAACTTGGTTTCTAATCTTTAAGAGTCTTTACATGTTTCAGGGATTTATTACCAAGTCTTACTCTATTAGAAGATATTTTTTCTTATTTTAAGATCAACTTATTGACCGGAAATTGTCAATATCACAAATGACTTCATTGATACCAAAATCACTAACAACAATGCCGTACAGTTCAGCTATGGTTCCATCGGATGAATTAAATAATCAACTTGGTTATAAATACTTCTATTTACAAATGTGTTTTAAAAAAAACTCCAATTATAGATACTTTTATCGTACTATACAACGGGTATGGCACGCTTATATAACTAGCTATATTAAAAGGAACAAAATTGAAGAAAATACACCATAACAGAGCTATTCATAGCTGGCAAAAGAATTGATAAAGATGAAATCTCCAAGCACAGAAGAAATACATACCATATCCACGACCCGGCTTGCGGTTGCATATTTCACAGTGCCAAAAGTCCTGCATAAATGAAAACAATGATAGATCACAAGTCCCGGTCAGTATTCATACAGACAAAGTAAATTGCAAATTTTGAGAGCAAAAATATAGGTTTCGAAATTATTAGTGCTATGCTAAACAGACACTAATCCCTTTAGGAAATTAAAATTATTTTTAAATAAAAGGCCTCACTGTAATTGTTAAACAATAATGGCATAAATTTGGACTGGGGGAGTCCTTACAGAATTTAGACATAATAAATATGTCTACCATCTAATCGGACCTGAGGGAAAACTCCAGCAGTTTGGCGGCCACTTGCATATGTTGAAATGCACCATTTTTTCTTGGCATTTGGTGCAAAATATTCAGCAACAAATTTTCTCCAGAACTCAATGTTATTGTCCTACAAAACACATTGTGCAAATGTCATTCATAAGTACACCCTCTGTCAAACAAAAGACTCATTCCTAAATTTTGCTTTTCTACACAAGTAAACAAAACTTTTGAACACAATGTCTCACTTCAGGTCTTTGCTGCAGCTGATGCATATAATGTGTTAGCCGTTTGGCGCACATCCCAGGCTCATACACAGGCTTTACAGGAGACCTAATAGGCAAATTCTGTGGTTGAAACTGTGCTTGTAGCTGAGATTTTTGCTGAGGCATAGGTTTCAAGCCTCTCTGTTGTTGCTGATGCTGGATTTGCACAAGTCTCTGCTGATGCAAAATTTGTGCAGCTGCAGCAGCTTGAGAAGACTGCCTCAATAGGAGGAACTGCTGCTGTTTCTGGTTTAAAAACAAAGACGATTCTGGTTGTTGGGATCCCATTTTGACAGGTGCCAAGCTTCTCATATTTTGTGTTTGTTGAGGTTCCAATTTCACAGTACCAAGATTCCTCAAAGTTTGCAATTGCTGTGGTGTTTGATCATTCGTTGCTTGTGTCTCCAGCTTAACAGGTCCAACCCCTCCTAGTTCAGCTCGCGCATTTTCAAACGTTTGCTGCTGTTGTTGGTTGCCAGGGATAGAAAATTGATGCAGCTGTTTCTGATTATGCTGAAAATTCTGAGGATCAAGCTGCTGGGTGTGTAGCTGGTCAGCCAACATTTGGTTGCCAGAAGGGTTTGGGAATTGTTGTTGTTGCCCTTGAACTTGACCTAATGAGTTTGGGTTGGTAGTAACAGACGCAGACATATATGGATATGGATTAATTCCTGTCCCATTTGCTACACTAGAAAATGGATCAGATTCAGCCCCATTTTCAACAAGCCGCTGCTTCTCTAGAATAGAGAGTCCAGAACTTGGGCCACCATTACCAAATGAGTGCTGGAGCAAAGATGAAACATTGGATGCATTCCCCAACATGTTCGTGTTATTGAACTGGTTACGGGGAGACACTGAAGACGGGAATGGATTCTGCAAAGGCATCCCACTCCCTTGACCACTCAACAAACTGGAACTTGATCTCAACAGTATGGGAGGACCAGGCTGGGCTCCACCGAGTGGAGCGGGTGGCCCTTGTGGCACCATCTTTTTTGTCAAAAACAACACTCTAATCTACTCTGTCAACCACAGATCACACTCTTTGAACTAACATGAATCTCAACAAATACAAAGAAGTATGTGCAACACTAAATTATTTACTATTTAATTAAGAATTTACACAAAACCAGCTGAAGCCAAAATTAATAAATATTTCTGTGAACCAACACACTGGCATAACCCTCCTGACAGAGAATATAGCACCCTTTGAAAATGAAAAATTTAAATTCAAAGAAGTAACCTTTGTCTCTGAACATCCTAAATCATTAGCCATTATCGATCCCTACATAAAACAGAGCTTTAAAGTCAAATATCTCCTTTATCTTATCTACAAAAAAAGTGAGACCGAACAAATTCAACCCCAAAAGAAGAATAAAAGGAAAATGGAACAAAGGGAAAATCTTGAAAAGATAAAATATGAAGTGAACGTGTTCTAAGCCAGAGAATCCAAAACTTTAGCTAAACTGAAGTACAAGAATGACCATATAAACTCAATCAAGCCCTAAATAATGTAACAAACACACTCAATCTAAAGCTCCAATGAAGAGAAATTCTCAGGGGTTTCACGCTTAAAATACGTACATACGTAAATATACATGGTATGCGTGTATAAAGACTGTGTATAAAAAAAGTTCATAATTGTAATCTTCACAAACAAATAATGAAATGGAGAGGAAAAACTCACCAGAACTGGATTCGAACAGTACTGTCATTTAAAATCTACAAAATTGAAGTTCTTCCACACTCGTTATACTTCTCCAATAGCATCATTGATTGAAAAAAACATACATAAAAACATTCTAACTGTAGATTTATAAACATAAATATATATTTCTGTATGTATGTGTAGATGTCGAAGTTCTTCTCAAAATCTGCAGTAAGCAGTGAGAGAATTTTTGAGATGCTGTGCTGGGCCGTACTTTTTAGAGAGTGCGTGCGTTTTTATTGCGGACGTCAAAAATTCATTGGATCCGATTTAAATTTCCTAGATAAAGTCAAAGGCTTTCTTCACTCGATCTTTAGTCCGTCCGATATTGATACGAAAAAGGTAAAAGTTAAATGATCGGATCTAATTTCTAACTAATTAATACAAATAAAGTCGATTCCTCTAACGATTTACATTTTGCATGATGGGTCGGCAAGAAAATGGAACAACGGTCTAAATTATTACGTGTAGGCGCTTTCGAGGAGTGAAATCTTCTAATTCTTCCTATTTGACCTGAAGTCGATCAATTTTGCCATCAGCATGTTGAAGAGAGCTCTCGGTTTGAATTCACGTACGATGCGAAATGCGAGAACGACTTGTGGTTTGAGCTAAAAGGCCAACCAAGATCGAACATAACTAGTTTTTTCTCGAAAACTATGTCAATAGAGTTGAGAACGTATGAATATTTATATTGAGAAATGCTGAATGTACAGTCTTTTTACATATTAATTTTGACAGCCCTCTCACATGGGGGTGGTGCCCGCGATCGTGGACTTCACCTCCATGTAAGAGGGCTGTCAAAATGTATCTGTAAAAAAACTGTAAATGTAGTATTTCTCTATTCATAATAGTTGGTATTTCTCTCTTTTTTGATTGTATGCTGTCATGAACATATGCTAATCTCACAGGCCACACAGTTCATCTTCTGGGCTTATTTTACTAAAATGCCCCCCAGATTATTGCTGTTTGCTAGTTGTGTGTGAAAGAGAGTTTAAAGACTAGAATACCCTTTACTTTTTCCTTTTTCAAAGATTTTGTAAATTCCAGGTCTAAAAGGGTCAATCTATTTTTCTTTGAAAGTGGTCTGATCCACATTTTTAAAGGTCACAATTTGCGCTTGGATTCCATTCTAATTGTCATGATAATAAGATTCCAAGAATACCCTCAGATGTCTAAGAATCTAAGTACACCACCTAAAAAGGTAACTTTCAGAGATAAAAAAAAAAATTATGCAAAATCAAAAACACTTTATGACTCGTGTCCTAACTCATAATCACGTCAACATTATAGCAAGATATAATGTGGCTCAAGTCGTAACAGCAAAATTTATCAATAATAGAGTTCGACTACGCTCTTAAAATCTCGGTAAATGTGAACAACAAGTCTATCGACTGTTGTCTATCGACTTTTAAATTTATTTTTGCTGTCGTAAATAAGAATTAGAGTTCAATTCATAAGGAGATAAACGGTACGCACATGGCGGGGCTCGCAGCCGGTCGTTTGAGAGGGCAGAGGCGATGCTATCAGCTATATTAATTGCTGAAGGATTCTGCACGTTCACGGCAACCTTTTGAGGAATGTCTGAACAAAGAGGTAGCCAAAGCAGTATCCTGAAAAAGATTACTAGTATGGAAATTTTGCATTGTTGGTCCTCAATCTATTTCCAAATATGCATATCAGATTATAATTATATCATACTAGTAGATTATATTCAATATGACATTTATATATAATTTTTGAAACATGGCATCGATACATATAAATTAGAGAATTTTAATTGAACTACAAACAAAACCAACTGTTCAATAAATCCGTCTAAAAGTAATCATTCAGTTAGTGTTTAGGATAATTTAAGTTGCTGCTAAAAAAAATTAGGTCAAAGTCAACAATTTATTTTACCTACACATTTCATGGAATCTATCATTTTTATCAATTTTTTAACTGCATATTTTATCAACTTTTGTCGAACAACCCACAAAATATTGGTATAATCCACGTTACTATATGAAAAACACGTGGGCATTATTAAATCTTTAGCACGTAATTTATTTGAACACGATTTTAGGAATTTCTTACAATTTCATATTTTTATCTCGAAATTTACCTGAATAAAAAGGAGGTGTTCCATACACTTGAGAGCTAAATATAGGATAATAATGAAATAATGAAGTAAATCAGGACCAGACTAAAAAATAATATTTACATGAAGGGCTTCCAAATAAACTGTTCGTTTAATTGTCCCAATCATGACCGTTGAGGTGTCCACTAATTTTTCCCAATTGATTGACTGCTCAACTAATTCGTTATACACGAGAATCTGAAATGACGATAATGCCAAAGTCTTAAAATGCAATTTTGCAAATACTGAATACTGGACAAGGGTATTGTTGTCATTGAAGGTTTAGGTGGTACATTGATGGGATTGATACACTATGAATTACTTTCCAAATCATACTTTAGTTTAGAATCTTCTAATTGTTGGTTACGCTCTCTCTAATAATTCTCAACCATATACTTCACGCACACGTTAAGTTCATATTTTAAAATCTTCAAAGATTTTTAACATTGATTTGTACGTCGATTTCTAGACACGATAACGTGTTACAAAGACCTTGACATTCTTATCATTCATATTGTAGTTTTGTTATAAAATAAGAATTTTTTTTCTATTAACAACTCTATAACTTCAACTAGACTTTTTCGATAATTTCGATGATGTGAAGTCCAAATTACAAGACTTGAATGTAGCATGTCAACATCAATTATCAAATAGGGTAAGCTAGTGTTGCATTAATTTTAACGTCGACATTGATAGTTATAATTATATCAAACTTGAATTGACATATTGCTGAACGTAATCCCTGATTTTTCTCATTAAGCTCATGTTTAGTGAAGATTAAAATCAGATTTTTAGTAGATTTTGATAAAAGTTGATCAAATGTATAGTTGAAAAGTTGTGAAACGTATAAAATATGTGATTAAAATTAATTGTTTACTTTGATTTAAATTAAAATATAAATTTTAATTCTTGCCGAACAGGGGCTAAACGTGCAACAAAATTATCATCTACTCGCAAATAATTATTATTAGTACATGTGTTACCTACACATGCATGTGAGTTAAGACTTAGGTAAATAGGCGAAAACGTCGTTACAGGCAATAAAAGAAAGTGAAAAGGCTTGACACTGTTAAAGATCTAATTGAATTTTGAGTTCTGATCTCGTTCTGTAATAAAGAAGATTCTCATCACATGTATAATGTCACTTGAGGTCCACTTGTCTACACTCGAATCTACACTATTATCCTAACTCGTCCAATAGGATACGGCTTTCTGGTGACTTTATTTTCAACCGTAGATGTTATGGGCACATTATATTAACATCCATGATATTTAAACTTGAACGTCTACGCTAAGGATATGTGGATTACAAAATTCGAGTCGAGAGTTGTACTAAGGGATGAGAAAGAAAGCAAACGAGTGAAAGAGATGAAAAACATGTGGGAATGTGATTTAAATGTGCAGTAATTTGAATAATCTGATGCTTAAAATTAACAAAAATATTTTAGAAAATCATCAATTATGACAAAACAATACGTTACTATAAGACCAAAAAAAAAAAAAAATTGTGCTTCCAAATATCATTTCGCCCATCAGAGTACAATTGTTTAGAAGTGTCTAATCGCTGATAACATGATTTTGGTGTTCGAATTTATGCAATTTTTAAAAAGATGGACCAATAAAAATCTTAAATATTTTTTTGTGAAGTCGAATATGAGTCTGACATATGATAGGGTAAAGAAGAGTTGAACATGGACAACATTTTATCAAGGAGTGCACGTCAACTTCAACCCCATCTTTCTTGATAATCAGAGTTCTTTATTGTAGCGATCACGAACTTTTCCCTAAAGAGTAATACTATTCATTCCCACTATGATTACAAACACATTCTAGGTGGCTTTAATAAGTGAAATTAAATAAGTCATTTCATTTCACGTTTTATTTAACTTATCATTTAGAGCTACCTAAACTGTGTTTGTAACTCCACTGGAGATGAATAACATTACTCTTCCCTAAAAGCGTGTTCGTTTAGGATTATTTAGTGCATTGTTAGCTTACTTATTGTCCATTGGGTGTTGAACCTCACATGGATTTAATTGAGGAAATTAGGTCCGCTATTCCAAAAATATAAGATATTAGATTAATACTCTTAAAACTAATTAGAACTATAATTCTCGTATTAATTACACCCAAACCCCTAAAAATCCCGAAAGCCCAAATAAGCCAACAAATTGATTTTGTAACATTTTTGAGATTTTTTCACTTGTTCAAGTTTTGTCACTTTCTTGAATTTCTGTCAATTTACGTTTAATAGTCTTTTTTCCCCCTCCTTTTATAAGATTATAAGTTAATCATATCACATGAATATTGGTTTAAAGGAACATGATATGCCACTTTTCTATGATAAATTGACATAATACTTTTTAACAATTATATATCTTACCCCCTTCAAAAAAGTGGCATGGTATGTCACTCTTACACTTTGAACTTCATAAAACTTATGCGTAAATATAAGAATACACCAGTTATTTTATTGATGGAATTGCATATCCATAACAATAACAAGAAGTTAGTATATTTTTAGCATTGCTAAAACTCAGAATGTTAA
>CAIGRS010025461.1:0-11451 GCA_903798395.1 Fraxinus floribunda
TTTGGAATAGTAGATTGATGGAGAATGTGTGGTTGAAAAAGAAGGAAAAGTTATTGATGTGATGGAAAATATTATTTTATTGAAGAATGTGTGGTTGAAAATGAGTAGAAGAATGAAAATGAAATTTTTAATGTGTATCAAACAAGAGCTTAACTTAAAATTAAAATACGGTCTAACAAATAAAAAATTATGGTGCCAATATAACCATTTAAAACAAAAATATGAAACTGTAAAAATAAAGAATACGAAAGGAAGAAGAAAATTTGAGGTGGCAGCAGATTATCAAATTTGTGCAACGTGCAGTAAATCAGGTGCATGCTGGGTTAAAAGGACGACTAGTCAACCCCCAAGTTTCAATTTCTGAACAAGGTGTTTATTTTTTTTCCACTATCAGTGAGAACTTGAACTCCGGTCCTCTAAAGTTCTGAAACCATTTTTTTTTTTTTTTTGTTTATTAATTTTTCATTTTCGATTTCAGCTTTGAAGAAAAATGGGGGATGAATGTATGGATTGCCGTCGCTGGAAGGAAGATATGTACTGGTCCCGTTTCCTACCTGTTCAATTCTGTCAAATTCTGTCTGGGCCTTTTGATCAGCGGCTTGTGAGTACAAATTTTTCATCGCCTATGTTTTCTAGAGAGTCTTGTGGGAAAAAAAATTGCATTTTGAAGACGGTGTAAAGAAAACTAAAGAAAAAAGAAATGTAAAATAAAATCGTCTTCAGTTTCTCTATGCATGTAAGCCTCTGTACATCTTTGTGTGATTTTGTTTGTACTATTTATTTTAAAAGATTATTTTTTTCTGAACGAAGAAGGGTTTAGGCAACGGCATGAAGAGATGCACAGAACAACAAATCAGTGAGATTAAGAAGTTTTATTGATGTTAAGGCCCTTTCAGTTCCACCTCAATTCCTTCTGGCCCAATTTGGATGACAAAGTGTTTCAGTAATCTGTCTACACTCAGGCATGTCTAAAGAATTGATGCAGTTGATACTAGTGCACCCCAAACATAATCATAGAAAGAGGAGACTTAAGCATATATATATATATATATATATATATATATATATGTGGGCATTACCATTCCTTGAATCTACAGACAAACAAACATACCAACTCCCCTGTCCAGCTATTATCCAGCCCCTCCTGCACCTCGAGTCATGCCCGCTCCACCTATGTTTCCAGCCACCTGGCATCTTCCCCCTTGTTGCTGCTGTCTTTATATGGGATTGTTCCAATTGTTTTGTGAGTTCATTTAAGAGGAAAAAAAGAGACGGGGTTGATTTGGAGTCAATTTGACTAAGTCGGTGTTGCTTTTTGACTAGTTAATAGGAACAATGGCATTTAAAAAAGGGATTTACAAGTCATTTGAAATCAAAACAAAGCTTCTTAAACAAAAAATTAAAACATAGGGTCATTTTTCACTATGCTCCATTTTGATACTTCCACTTTGAAAAACTCCTCTTTTACCCATTGACAACTATTTTAGGTTGATTAATGAAATGAGTTCTAAGTGATTCAAGTCTTAGCCGAGCGTTAGCGAAGCTAGATTCTCATAGGCGAGGCACTTCGAGTTAGCGAAGCTTGATTGTGAAAATTGCTGGTGAATGCAGAATGTATAACACCAAATTGAAAGATTATAAGCTGGAAGAAGACGTCATGAGTGTTCAGTTTCTAAATTTGAGTTTGGTCCCTTAAGGATGCCTAATTGTGTAGACAGGAAGGGTCCTAAGCTTGCACATGTTGGCTGCCCTGTCGCTGTCTTTACCCTGGGCCTATTTGTCCCATCTGGTTGATAGTAAAGCTTACTTTTGTTAAGAGATGTTCTGATTTTATTTTATTTATTTTTTATTGAGACGGAGGACGATATTCTAGTCAGATAGATAATTATAAGTTATTCAAATGAGAATGCCTGTAAATAGACGACCTTATTTTTGTCCTAGGATAAGTACGGCATATGAATTTTGACTTCTAGCAGACAAAATCCTACTGAAAAGAGTTAAAAGCCATTTACTGTTAAATTGATCCATCTCCTAATAGAAATCTGTTAGAAAATAGTTATCCGAGAAGTTGAGGAAAGCCACTAATATTCACCTAACATTTGACTGTGTATAATTTAGTTCTTTGTCAAAGTTTTACAAGTTAATGTAAGATCTTTAGAGAAATGATTTGGTCCCTCGTGACATTTAGGAACAATAATCCCAATACATAATATATAAAGGGCAAGGCTTCTCTTAACTATGTTAGTCTTTTTTTTTTTTCCATGTGTAATCCTTTGTGTACAGGTACGTGAAAAATGATAAATTTAAATTTTGATTTAAATATACACACAAGGTATAATTGTTGTATGTTATCATATAGACCGACATCCACTCTGCATGCATAAATTCCACCTTCTAGAGTCTCTTGGATCTTTACAATTATTTGATCTTGAATGCATAAACCATTACCTTAAAGATGGTATTCAAGTTGTGGTCTGTCAGAGCAATAAGAAATTCTTTTTCTGTTCAATTTAATTCCAAAAGCACAAGGCAGGCATAAATCATAATGCACAAAGGAATCATAACAATAATAATAATTATGTTAGGGAGTTGGGAAGCCTTTCAACTTTAGATGTACTACTAAATATAGTTTGGGGATTGATGCAATATTTTTAATGTAATGCAGAAAAAGAGAACAAAATTTGTGAGTGCATTCTGTTTTTTGTTCATTCAATTAATAATTCGTTTGTTGCAGCATAGTCTTTCTTTTTGGTTCTCTCTCTGGTACTTGTTTAGTTTATAAATGTATTCAATGTAAACCAGCTATAACTTTGATAAATATACAGGCTATCCCAAAAAAGTTCGCTAACAACGTGAGAGAGAAGTTAGCTGGAACTGTAGCTCTGAGAGGTCCAAGTGGACACATTTGGGATGTAAGATTGACTACAAATGGGGATAGATTTGTTCTCAAAGAGGGTTGGAAGGCATTTATCAAAGATCATTGCCTAGAGGAGAATGATATTTTGATATTTAAATACAATGGGAATTCAAGATTTGATATTTCGATGTTTGACCAGAAAAACTTCTGTGAGAAAGAAGCTTCATATTTTTTGAAAAAATGTGCACATAAAGAAATTGAATCTGGCTGTAAGAGACCGATAACCATGCCTGAAAAAACTTATGAAAAGATTGACGAACTCTTCATTGAGTCTTCCGATGATGCCGTTGACTCCTGTTCAGGTAAAAAACCCAGGAATGATGCTGCAAACACACCAGGGTTAAGAAAAGAGAGGAGAAAAAAGAGTAAGTTTATTCTAGATCCGATCTTGTTACCTAATGGAAATATGATGTTACTAAAGAGATACAACCTTCATATTCTTAAAGCAATACTCATTTTGATGTAGAGGGCAGACAAGGTTCCAGCAGTAGGATTAATGAATGTCCCTTGCAGCTGACATCTCGTAGAAGGGCAGTAACTGAAGAGGAAAAAAAGAAAGCACTAGAAAAGGCAGGTGCTGCATCATCTGGAAACAGTTTTACGGTTGTTATGCGACCGTCACATGTCTACAATGGATTCTACATGGTAACATGCAATGTGCAATAAGCTTCTAAAAGTTCAAACTCTCTCTCTCTCTCTCTCTTCCTTTTATTTTTCTATTTATTTATTTATTTGATGCAGTCTGTCCCTTGTGAGTGGGCCAGGATGCATCTCGGTCATAAAAGTCAAGATGTTGTTCTCCGTGTTAAAGAGAATGCATGGCAGGTCAAATATCATCAAAAAGCTTATAATAATGGCGGATTGGATGGTGGTTGGAAGAATTTTGTTTATGACAATTCCTTAGAAGAATTTGATGTGTGTTTATTTGATCTAGCCTGTGGACCAAATGATGGCATCATATTAGACGTTCAAATCTTTCGAGTTGCAGAGGTGATTTCACCAGCACAAGTTACTCCGGACACCTCAAGCCCAGTTACAGGTGGTGGCCGACTCGAGGAACATGATGAATGAAGTTGATGATGCATGAATTGGGATGCTTTTATTTTGATCATATCTCGACATAACTAGCTGGTTTTAGAACTGTCAAATATTTTAGCTTCGTGCTGGACAATTTCTACTTTCTTTGAAGTTGGGAATTATGTTACCATTTTGAACTTTCTCATCAACTTATTTTGTAATAGTTATGGTTTCTGCATTTGTTTTTTGTTAATGCTTTATTTATTTACTGTACTCATTTTTATTTTATTTTTTGTGATGCCCGTCTTGGATAGATATTTGCCATTATTGTCCCCTTAAAATCAACAAAACAACCAAATTAGTATATAAATAAATGTCAAATACAGCAGTTTCATTTACCACCTCTAGATATTGAGAAAAAAGAGTTATAAGATCGATGGCGTAAGTTCGCGGAAGGATTATGCTAAGGGCATGCAAATTGAGAAACAATGAAAAGTAGTTGTCGTCTCCCATTGAGATACGGCTACTAAACCATCATCTATCTGGTCGTCTCCTTTATAATCTTGGTTCCTCAGTTTGATGGTCTCTGACATGCAGCAAATAGCTGCCAGCTGATAAAAGCCATCACTAAAGAAGTGAACAACTCAAAGCCTACTATCTTCGGTAAGTGCCACCCCAAGCCTCGTCTTAGATAGCTGAAAATTCATTCAGGAAAACACGCAAACCAATTTAATTCAATCAATAAATTGCCGCTCATCAGACCTCGTACAGATGTGTGCAGTTAACAAAATAAAGGAGGCCCTTCCAAAATGAATAGCAAACGTATATCATCTAGTATGGTAGACGACAAGCATACCTGGTGATTGATGGCATTGTTGCAACAATCCCAGCACAAACATATATTATAGGAATCAAAGTCTTGGGTTTATTTTTCCTAAGCCACATTAAGGACCCTAATGCAGCAAGAGATAAACTCAACACCTGAAAGATAGCACAACAAAAATATATCTCATCAAGGATAACGATACAATGAGAAAACATTGTCAAAATCGTGCAGAACAGCACATACAAAAACTTGAAAGAAAGTTAGCAACTATAGCACATGAAATTAAATATCTAATGAAACATCTCCAGCGAGATGAATAAAGAAAATGTTGGATGCCATATCAAGTTTAACATGAAAGAATTGCTCCATACCAAATTAGCATTTGCTTCAAGACCCTGAAAAATATAGTCCCAAGTAAATTCTAATCCTCTAGCACCCACCCAAAGGGGTGCTAATCTGTGCAGGACAGAATCAGCAAAGGCCCACCCTGCCAACGTCGAAAATAGAACCTTAAATGTCAAACAATCAATATTAACTAATCGAAGAAAACAGTACGGTTATTGTAGAACAACAACTTTCCATTTTATGTGGGTGCCAGATGTAAAATAAAAATTAATATGTAAGAGCATGCCAAACGTATGCATAGACAGGTTCTCCATAAATCGATTTGTCAAAATTGTGATCAGATTCTTTCCAATAAAATAGGATTCGTGAGCCTGATGAAGTTCCCCAATCTGACAGCTCATGTTTTAGGAGGTAGTTCTTTCTCTGATTGCTTTCATTAATTTCCCATTTTTCTTTAGAAAAAATGGCTATCATTGAAATACTACCCAACACACCCACTTGGTCCACTTTCCACCAACTAAATTGTCAATAGTCAATACAGTTATAGATGAAATATTACTGATAACAGCATGACAGCCAATCATTCCATATTTCCTTTTTTTTTCTTTCTTTCACCATCCTTTTTACTTGTTCTCTATGTGGGAGGAGGGGAGAAATGGGTGTTGGTGTTGGGGTAGAAGGAGGTAGGTGAGGAACAAAAACTGGCCTTGCCACCTCCAACTCATTTTATTACTGGTCAGATGCTTAGATGTGTGCACAAGGAGATAAAATGCATGTTTTTCATTTAAATTCTTCGTACTAGAGAATATGGAGAATTGCTTGCCTCTTAATCTTTCTCATGGTAATATAAGTTGCTATACTCAACAATTCACTCTCTAGGGGAAAATAAAAATAAAAATTGCTCCAAGCATTGCAGAAACTAAGGTATATAAAAGACATGGTTACCCAATCTCTTATTTTAGAAAGCTAACAATCAGTTGTCAAAACGCATAATATACAAGCCTTGCAGAACCTAATGTATACCACTAAAAGACATGGTTACCCAATCTATTATTTTATACAGCTAACAATCAGTTGGTAAAATGCATAATATACAAATATGAAACCTGTAAATTGAACTCTGGATTAAAAATTTCCACTACAATCTCAAGCATCTCCCATGAAATGGGTAATTTCTACGTGAGGCAATGCTCAAAACTTGTATCGCTCATGGGCAAATTCTAAAGATCGTATATAGAGGTAGGCAATGGTGTCATTTACAAATACAGGAGATACAGAATAAAGCATGGTATAGAATAATATTCTTCTCTACTTCAGTTTCTTTTTCCTTGAGTGCATATAAACCGCAGAAAGTACCTGTCTAAAATTGTGATATAATGCCTAGCTGTATTTGGAAATATGTGCCTAGCACCAAATGTACAAAATTGAGAACAGGCAACACAGTGAAGGAAATTGAACGAGAATCTAATATGTCAAATTAATTCCTATCCAAGTTAGCAAGTACTTGAAGAAAAAACCCCAGATGTCAAATTACAAATAGCTTTCCCTGAAAATGATGATGATTGACAATATTCAAACGAAAGCAACCAACCATACTCACCAAGTCCAACAGCTTGGAATTTATGATATTGAGAGATATTCCTGTGAGTTAATTGTGTCAAGGCAAAGTAGAGACCAGCAACATCTACGAACCCAATTAAAGCTTTCAACAATTCCTGAGAAAAGCATGGATCAAAAGTAGAAATGAAAGTTCTTTCATATGTAGTAACCAATCCATTTGTTACTTTATTACATGTAAAGTTTGCTTTGAAAAATACGGAAAACAGAGAGAAGTAACCCATTGTCAGCCATTCAATGTGCCCCAAATATTTGCACCTAGACCCACCGCCAAAAGGAAAAAAATGCACACAAGGAAATATCCAACAAAAGTTTCCCAAATTTACTTTAGATTTTGGGTTCAAGATACAAACCAATGGAATATTATGATGAAATTTCCCTCCAAAAAATTTAATCTTAAAGACCCAAGGCAACCTATCATTATGAAATCTCGCTCCAAGAAATTTAGCCTTAATGATCCGAGGCAACCAATCATTTTATGTCATTTTTCATTAATTTCCTCTCTTAAATAAAGAATTTGAGGAGCAAAACGGAGTGAAGATCAAAACATGGGCACCTCTTCTTGACAAGGGACTGTTTCCGATGTTACTTTTCAGGACATTCTCATAAACAACACTAATCTTGTCATCTTGGATATTGCCACAGTAAGCACTACGGTCATCAGCGTGATTAAAGAGTCCAAATCAAAGGCATGAAGTTCATAAAAATATGTGGTAGTTTATCAACGGTAGCAAAAGTATTCCTAGCCAAGAAATTGAGTTTCTGGTCTTGACCTTACTTCGAATGAAAATAAAGAGCCAACAACAGCTACATGCTCTAATGTCGACGAAAATTTTCAAGGAAAGGAGTTCCTTCACATTGTTATTAATATTTTAGCTGTGTTTCTCACTGTTAGTACAGGCATTTAGTTTCTTATACATTATCGGGAAAAAAATAATAAAAAGAGAAAAAAAGAAAAGAAAATGAGGAGCGATATCTAAATAAGCAGAACTTTATGGAATCACAATTTAACAGTTATGATACTAGTTAAGATTTCTAAGGAGCGATTACAAAAGATAAGGGATAGTTGATGCCTTGATGACAGCTTCTACAGGATGAAGGCCATTCCCTTTGCAAGAAGCAAAGTAATTAAGTTACCCACAATGATACCAAACATGAGATAGACTGCAAAGCTCAGTAGTTTACAAATAAATTAATCTAGTTGATTACTTCCATAGCATTGTAGTCATGCAGCCGCTTCAAAAACTTAATGATTTGTTTCATGACTTATTATATTGAGGTTCTTCTTTGCAAGGCCTATCTAAATGATAAGTTTTCGACATTTACCAATGAAAATCAGTACATTTTTCCGATTACAACCTATATGAGTTTTCCTTGGTTCTCTCATGGTACTATATAATCAACTAAATGCATATATTATTAACACAAAGGGTAAAAGGTTAAAGAGACCAAGAACAACTTTACTTATGCGTGGATTTATTACTTTTAAAATTGAATTGTTGCTGAAAAGTAGTAAAATTTGTATTATGAATATTGTTTAGCAGATCTTCATAACCATAATCTTTTGAAGAAGAGCAAGTGGGCTGGAAGTATGAAGTACAACTATTAACATAAAAAAAAGGGGGAAAAACCGGCAAATAGAGTAGTACCTGATATGGATCAAAGCTGTCACTTTCAGATACATTAAGAAATGTTGCAAGACAGACAAGCTACAAAAGAAAAGGCATGGATAAGAGAGCCATGACAAGTGACAACAAAAAGCAGGAGCTAGAGGTGGAAGACGGAAAATAGATTTTAATGAGAAAAATCATGGACAGCCAATCAATTAGCATGAGCAAAATGACCCACCTTTACTAAGGCTGTTATAAGATAAACCACAGCTGCTTTAATTGAGGTTCCAAGTGTATCATACTCAGATCTGTTGAAGAAAACTAGTCCTTGTAATAGCCATCTCATGTCTTACAATGTAATCCATAATGAACTAAAGCAGCAAGACAAAAAATAGATACCTAAATCATTAAATTATTAGCATAAATCGAAAATCTGGCTGTCAATCATAACACATGATATAACCAAATCTACTGATCATAAGTAATTTAATGGAAAATTGAAAACTGATCCCAGAACTCAACAATCTAATAAATTTGGCTAGAAATTTACTTATATGATAATAAAAAACAAATAACAACTATGTTTGGGATACGAAAACCAAAAAAGTAATTGACTTTAACTTCAATTATATTAACAATGATAAGCACAATCATCACAATAAACTCTGATTTCCCATTTTTCACCAAATTTAACAATAAGCACATCATATATGTCAACAATAACCAAATATACCTATATTTACCTTACGTATAGAAAATTACGCAATAATATGGCATATAAGCAGAATCGAGATGAACAATAGCTCAAAGAACAAGAAAATTAAAAACTCAATTTCATTAACCATAGTACTAGATCCATTCATGATAACAAAGAGATCTAGTGAGGAATATAACATAATTAAAAAATACAAATAGAAAAATGTGAGAAAACTTTGAGATTACAAGGGGGTGGCCGAGTAGTAAACGGCGTGAGGGCCGAACGTCAGAATTGCACAGTTGAAGAAGTGAAACATCGTCATTTTGAGAGAGAGAGAGAGAGAGAGAGATTTGCAGAGCGATGTCTGGAGTCTCGTGCTTCTTGTTTTTGAACTCTTAAGACTGAAAGGTTGAGATGGACTGTCATTCATAAGAAACAAATTGACGAAAGTAACACTAAAAAGAGGCCCAGCGATGATATTCTACTAACCTTTTTTTTTTATTAACTATTAGAGACTAAAAATAAATCTTTTAAGTTTTATTTTCATTTAAATCTAGTAATGAATCATTTTTATTTTCTCCTTCATTCCCATTTTTAGCTTTTTAGGTTCTCCATTTTCTTTTCTTCTTCAAATTTTCTTTTTTATTTATTTACTAGTTAATTTGTTTTCCTTGATTCAATTTGAATTCTCAACCCAACCCAAATAAAGCGATAATATAGGGAAATACTCTCAAAATCAAGAGAAACGTATTCAAGTCGGAAAATAAGTTTTCTATTTATTATTTTTATTTTTGATTTCTCAATCATATTGAATGCTAGACTCATATTAACGAGTTGAATCTTGTTTTGATTCGGTCTAAAGTTTTGTTCTAGCAAAGAGAGAAAACTAATGCAACAAACTCCTAAGAGGTCAAAAACGTGCATGAAAATTCTAGTGTACGGGGTCAAAGAGGGAGATCGAAATTGTACATGTTCCCGTATTGACAACTATGTACTCTTCGTGTACAGTCACATCAAAGTATATTGATGAAGGGTGATGAAACGTATTCTAATGTAATAGTATTGTACTATTTAACTAAAATTAAAGATAAAGGATAATATCGTGTGGTGTTTTACATCTTGTTTACTAATTTATCACGATTGGTGACACTGACTTTCTATTTGACAAATATTAAAATGATTTTATTTTTTTTGGAGAAAATAAGTTTTAGAATGGTGATTTTTCAGGAAAATGTGTGGTTAAAAAGTATGAATTTTTTATTTACGTACAGAATATTTTATTGTGAAAATGTGCAGTTGAAAATGACTAAAAAAAATAAAAAAATCTTATTTTAATGATCGTCAAACGAGACTTGGAATTAAAGACCTCAAAATTTTAAATGGAAACTCGACCCCATCCTTCAAATTTCTCCATTATTAAACTCAAAAGAAAGTCATTTTGCAAAAAGGGCAAATTTAAAAGGCAGAATTTTTCCATTCGTTGTCAGAAGGCAAATAATTCTTTTATAAAAATGTAATAAATAAGTTTAACCAGAAAAGTATAAAAACTATTGCAAATTTACTCGTTTGGTCTCACTATAGCAAATAGAAATACTTTGTATTTTCAATCATTTAAAAAATTAGGAAATTGGTCCAAATGTTTTAATTTGGGTAATGTATGTCACATCAACTTCTAAAAGAAAATAATTAGGACAAGTGTGTATTTGCTAAAGGTGTGTAGGTCAATTTGTTAATTTTCTTTTCTTGTTTGTGTCCTAACTTGGTTTATTAATTGAGTGAATTATTATTTTATTATTAAAAATAAGATGTAATTTAGGGTTTGTTTATTATTATTATTATTTTAAAGAAATTTGTATCTGTTTTTTAATTGGCCAAACTTAATTTTAACCATACTTTTCATGAATCCATAAGTTTTTTAACTTTCTAACAAAAAAAAATTATCAATTTTTATTAAAATTTGCTTAAACTTTCATTCAGGGGCGGCCCTGAGGGTCTGGGTGGGTGAGTGGGTGGGGGGGGGGGGGGGGCAACTTTTGAGAATTTTTTTTTTAAAATAAAGTCATGTCTGATATCGATTGAAATCTAAATTTTAACCCCTGGGTACACATTAAAATTTTTCATTCTCATTCTTCTACTCATTTTCAACCACACATTCTTCAATAAAATAATATTTTTCATCACATCAATAACTTTTCCTTCTTTTTTAACTACACATTCTCTATTAATATACTATTCCAGAACACATTCTTCCAAAATAATATGGCTCGAACACACCCTTAATCTAAATCAAAGTTTAACAATTAATTTTGATAACATATTTCATGAAATTCGTAACTGCTTAACTTTTATCAAAATTTATTAAAATTTAATTTTAATCTCTACCAAACAGTGGCAAAATCACAATAAACTTGAATTTCGATAA
>CAIGRS010025501.1:0-14878 GCA_903798395.1 Fraxinus floribunda
CGGTTGAACATTTTGATCATTCACCATTCACCTTTTTCATATCGATGCCTGGTTCGATCTTCAAAACATTGGGGAAAAAAAGATGGAATGAGGATTTATTTTATCTAAGGGTTATATATAAAAAGAATGCAATTTTCTTATTATTATTAAAAAAAAAGGAAGAAGCATTTATAACAAGGTTGATTGGCACAAAACTCCCCTACCTATTAGACTTGTACTTGAGGGATATTGTGATGCTAATTGCATTTCCGATACAAATGAAAGTAAATCTACAAGTGGATATGTATCTACTTTTGCAGGTGGTTCTATGTCTTGGAAATCCACTAAGCAAACCTACGTTGCAAGATCTACTATGAAATCTGAGTTAATAGCTTTAGATAAGACGTGATGAGGTTGAATGGTTAATGAATTTTCTTATCGATGTTCCTTTGTGGTCTAAACCACTTCCATCCATTCCTGTCCTTTGTGATAGTCAAACAGCTACTTCAAGAGCTCAAAATTCATCCTACAATGGAAAGTTTAGACATATTCATAGGAGACACAATACTGTGCATCGATACTTAAGGATAGGGTCATAACTATTGACTAATCAGGTGATAATATTCCCGACCCATTAACCAATGAATTAGCTAGAGAGCTAGTTCAAAAGACATTGAGGAAGATGGGCTAAAGTCTATTAGAATCTAGATCACCTGTAATGGAAATCCAACCTTGCAATTGAAAATCTCACAGACAAGGTTCAATGGAATAACAAAGTTATTGGAGTAATATGTGGGAGTACTACATTGGATATATTCCAAACCCCTCTCTATGATGTATAGTACCAGCTATATATAATTAGAGGATGAGCTAATGCTCTTATTGCTTACTTATAACTGATATTAAGTGGGGTGTTTAGATACAGTGCACTTGATAGAAGCACCTATTTGAGCATGCAAGTGGGATCGCTTCCTATGAGAATTGAAGCTAATTCTTTAGAATACTCGAAGAAACTAGGAAAGTTCACAACCAAAATCAACACAACCGCAAGAACTCGATGATTTTTTAGAAGTTATGTGTGTGTTATATTGTCTCAGTTTGAAACCATTATTGTAGAGCTCAAAACATAGCCCACTCTACAGTTAACAAGACTCATGTCGATAGACACCTAAACCTATGTGATTTCTAAAATACTCTAAAATAATATTTATATTTATCTTATTTCTTTCATGTGGGAGATTGTTAGATAATTATATGATAAAAATATTATTTGAAAGAAATAATTATGTTAGATAAGTGTCTGACTGATGAAAAAGCGTGCAATTTGTATGGAAGGTCGGGGGTTCGATTCGCATCCCACACGATTATTAAACAGTCTTTGATTTGATCTTGGGGCATTGAGCTTTTTTGATTAAAATAGTGTTTTTTTATTTTAATCATTTTCAAATTTATTTATTTATTAGTCAATCTAGCATGTAATGTGACTGTTGGGCTATTAACAACCCATAAAAATTTGGTATAATGGACCCATAAAAATTGCAATCATGGTGGACATAGTTATCACTATTGTGGATATATAAACATATGTATGTTATTTGAAAATAATTATCAAAAAGTGAAATATAGTTTTAATATGTAGTGATTCCTCATATTTGACATTACTTTTATTTTATTTTATTTTTTCCCGAGTATACTTGAGAGTTTTGAAAGCTTTTTTGTGATTGAAGCACAAGTAATTTGATCATTGTATCATGGAGATTGATTATCTAAAGAGGTCACAGCAATTAACGATTGACAATTTCACTTTAGGATATCATATTGTCATGATACTCGATCAGTCAATAAATTTTCTTTAAAAGTGCACAAAAAAGTTACCACAACAAATTAATTTACAGTATCCCTCTTGCCCCCCCTTCTCATCATCTTCCAATTTCACAATCCTCTGGTGGCCTGCATCACCATCCTGCTATAGTTTCAATCGACTTGAACTAATCTGTAAATTATTATAAGAGTGAGTATTTAAAAATAATCAGCAGAATACGTGCAATTTTCATGAACGTATAAAACATTAAAAATAGACACTTCATACCATGTTTTATTTGGAGTATATCGATGATTGAACTAGACACTTATCATGTAGTCATTTCGAATTCCAGAAGGATTTTACATCTCATTATAAAGAGTCCAAAATAGTTCACATTTCGTTAGGTCAAACCCGAAGGTCCTGACGATTTATGCATATAATATTGAATACATAAAAGTGTAAGAAAATAAATCGTTTGCACGTTATGTATTACCTCGATAGATCAAACGTATTATTGAAATAACAATAAAGCTATTTGTATAAAGTTTGATTACAAAAGTTGGGTTACAAAGTGTGTTAGCAAAATTCAGGCCGTTGATTTTAAATGATTTAAAAATTTGTTTTTAAAATAATTGGTATAGATGTTATTTTGTCAATCAACTTTGTAACCGAATTTTGTACTATGTAGCATAACTCATTGAAATAAAGTATGAATGCAAGTTCCAATATTTTCCGTTCTCGGCTACTGCCGTGAAAAATTGTTTCTGCCGTGTATGTGTATATATTCTATTGTAATTAATCTGACTTCTCTCTCTCTCATTGTGGTTTTCTCTTTCCTTAATATGGTAAATTTCTTTTGACTTCACGGGGGTAATTATTATTTTATCGTGCAGGCTTGACATTTCTATTTCAATTCAACTAAATAAGGTTAAGCGCATCTGGAACAAATAATTCTATTCTATAAGATCTCATAACATTACGATCTTCCCTCCTTAAAATGAATTCCGTCCTCAAAAAATCGTACATGTACAATCTATTGGTGCATTTGTATAAAATTATGTTTGACACATATAAGTTCAATTATACTTAATCTTTAGTAAAAATCTATTTTATTCCATACTCGCATGAACAATAAAAATGTGAAAAGGTTTAATTAGTAAATTATGTGAGGTAAACTTGCTTATAGCATTTCATTAAATGAAGCATGATAACTCATAATCATGTTAAAAGAATAACATTTCATTTCATTTTTTGGATCAATCGAATAGTGAACGATGTGTGCCGAGGATTTTTCATATTGTTATATGTTTAAAACTTTACAAAAGTTTATATTGTCCTTTAATTCATAAATCTTATAAAAAAATTATTTATTATATATATCTTTTGAAAAAAAATAATTCACCCGAAGGCTAGAGACAAACACAGACATTTATGATATGTAAACATGTAATATCCTTTTTTTTTTTTTTTAAATCTGTCATTTAATTTTTTTTACAGTGAACAGTGACTCGGGCGGTAACTGTTCATCGTGAATATTATTATTATTTTTTTTTTTTAACATTGATGCAACAATTTTCATAAACAATTTTAAAAAAAATATAATCGGCTATTTCACATGAACGGTATTTGAACAATATTTTTCTTTTGAACACGTACTGTTCTTATGAACAATATTTTTCTTTTTTTAAAAAAAAAAAAGTTGAAAGAATCATCGCCCTGAAAAAATGGGTAGAGTCGTCACTTGTGCTTTTTCGGTTGAACAATTATAAATTTGATCTTAGTGTTTAGAGACGGTTAAACTTATTCACACGACTGTTGAAGAAAATGGTATTGAATTAATAACAATAATTAGTGGGACATTTATGTAGATACCTAATTATCGAATATTTGATGAAGATAAAATACATATACAGTAGGTTAGAGAAAAATATTAAAAATATATCACTTTCTAATATTTTTTCTTTTAGTAAAAAAGTAAAGATTATTAATTAGATTGGATGGTTTGGAATCAACTATCTAATATATTGGAGTTTAGATAATATATGTTTTATCAGATCCCTATGGCAGCTTAGAAAATTTTAGACTCAATTGCAATTACTTGAAAAGTTTTGAAATTAATTGTAATTGTAATTAAAGTTCAGGAACAAGTTATACTAATTGAGGCCTGATTTGACTTTGACTTAGATATTTTTTTTCCTCCAATATTTACCGTCCTTAGGGGTTCATATCTATAGAGAAAACGTGCAAAAATATTTTTTGGAGAGAGAAAAATGGAAATTTGTTTTCCTGTCCAATTCAAATTTTAGTTTTTGGTTTAAAAATAAAAGAAAGGTGCCCAACAAGTTGGTGTAGTATTTACATTGGAAATATTATAGAAGATTTGAAGGTTGGGAGCATCAAGTTTTTTAAATTAAAAGTTTAAAGTTCATATAAATGGATTAATTTGCAGAAATTCAATTAAGATTGCATAACCTATAAAAGTATCCCGTGGTCTCTTCATCAAAATTGCATGAAATCTTTTCAATTAAATAAACAATAAACCTAAACTACATCGTTCATCCTAACAATAAGTTAATTAGCCACTCATAATTATGAAATTAAACAATAAAAGAATCAATAACATCGTCAATTGGTTCAACACAATGAATTAAGGAAAGAATTTTAAGCTATTGTTGATTTTCAACGCGTGAATATTGCTTTAAGAATGTGTCTCTCATCTCTCTGCTTCACAAGAATAAATGAATGATATTTATGGACATTTTCTAGGTCAGAAATCTATCCCAATTAGTATAGAATCGGTAGTTGGATAGAATTAGGAAAACACAATTCTGGACGCTCGTACAACCGTGCAATCACACCAATTTAAACATGTGCTATCGCAACGTTAAGGCATTTTCATTCTTTGAGAGCTGTTCGGGTTTGTGTCAAACCCGACATCTCACCTGCCACATGTCAGTAGGGTGGTCCTTACCACGCCACGTGGTGACCGAGGTGATTGGGCATGGGACGAGTTGATTGTGTAAGCTGAGGTAGTTACACTAGGGAGGAACTAAGCACACGCTCTACGAAAGAATTGAATTCATCCGCAAGCCACCGTGGATGCAAAGGCCTGCACTCCGCCTCTACAATGATGCACCTGCCTGGCCTCGCCCCAACAAAGATCTCTTGTAGAAAGATCTTTCCCAAGTCAAATTCGTAACTGATTGATGGGACGTGTGGCAGGACCCAAACGGTCAAATCAACTGCCTTTGTCAGAGACATTCAATGCTAGCCAACCTATGGAAGGACGGATTGACACCTAGCATGGGACAAGCCCTGAGAATCTGATAACACGTGTCTCCTCATCCAACGGCTCTCCTCTTCCCATCATTAATATAAATATCCCCTCCTTGTGCCAGAAGAAGGATTGGAATCCACTCTCTCCTCCCATATTACAAACAAGTATTATCATATCCCTGTAATACTAGCACTTTACCATCATACTTTACACCATCGCTTTCCGACAAGTGATCCACCGCCGTTGGATTATCTCCGGTTGAACCTCAAACTGACTTGACCGTCGGAGTGCTTGAGGCCACACCCAACCCCTCCAAGAAAGGCCACGAGTGACTTACGGCTTGCTACGTGTGTATGGAAGAGCTGACTCGAAAACTTATTATGTTGGCCACATGTCAGAGCCATTTTTCGAGGTCAACAGATTAGCGTCGTTTGTGAAAAACTTACTTAAACTACGAGTCTTCCCACCGAAAAGCTTGTTCTGATATACGGTTGATAATCTTCCTTGAAAAGGGATTGGTTCTTGCGGGAGAGGCAAAATATGGTGGATTGGGGGAATAGAGATGAAACTGCCCAACTTCCACCTCGCCTAGCAACAGATGGGAATGATTTTGACGAACCATACAGGTTATATGAACTCGATGATGACGATGACAATTTTCCCTTCTCCAGGGAGCTTTTCACCTTTCCGATGCCTCACAACTTTGTCCCTCCTAAGATAACCAAATATGAAGGAAAGGACGGCCCGGAAAAATACCTCAATAAATATAAAATGCAAATGAGCCTCAAAGGCTCGTCACCAACTTTGAAATGCAGGGCTTTCCATCTAACTCTTGGCGGAGCTGCTGAAGTGTGGTATAGTAGATTGGCGCCACTTAGCATAAGGAGTTGGCCAGACCTGAAAAAGGCGTTTCTAAACCAATACCTTTCAAGAAAAGAGGGGGAGGCTCCAATACAGTGCTTGCAAGACATGAGGCAAGCAGCGGGGGAAACCTTGAAGAGCTACCTTGCTCGCTTCATTGATGAAATAACTTACTGCGAACAAGTCACATACAAGGAAGCTCTTTCAGCTCTAAAAGGGGCTCTGAACATGAAAACCCTTTTTGGAGGGATGTCAGAAGCAAAAATCCTTCCACATATGATGAGCTGGTAGAAATGAAGAAGATTGAGATTGTCAACGAGGAAATGATTGACCATAGTAACCGAGCCTCCCAGGGACTCCCTACGGCCCAGAGGCAAATTGGTAGAGGACCTACCCACCAAAAGTGAGCCAGCAATGGACTAGGCCAGGCACGCTGTGGCTCCCACTTCGGGACAGGCACTGGCCACTGCCACTCTAAATGCAGTGCCTACTTTGGCTTATGAAAATGTCGGACCTAACACTGGCAACTCAAGTAGGAACATTGGACGTCCCTCGACCTCTAGAAATGGAGGACGAGGTGGTAGCCTAGAGATGGGGTCCTAGGAAGAACTGCGGCCTTATTGAGCTTTCCATCACTACTATGGTCATGACACGAGCGAATGTAGAAGTGCGAACCGACCAGCAAGCAACCCTCGTAACACAAGGGATAACCATTACCAGGGAAATGCAAAAAGGAACTCTTCAAGAAGGGGGCGAGACGAGGTGACACTCACCCCGTAATGATATGAACGAAGACAGGGAAAGGCCCCGGAGCGAACAGCGCCCCAGGAGGGACTCAACTGCTTTTAACGAACAACAGCTTATTCGAGAAATTAACACTACTATCGAGAGACCCCATGTAAGAGGTGAATCAAAAAATGCTCAACGAAGTAATACCAGAGAGGCGAGGAGCCCGCCAATGGCCAGCTACATAGTGATCCAATCTGTAAGTGGCAAGGCCATGGAGCCCATTACATTTACCTACGAAGATGTGGCGGGTGTGCACTTTCCACATTGCGACGTCTTGGTAGTCAAAGTCGTGGTAGCCCGCAACGGGCTGAAACGCATGCCTGTTGATAATGGCAATTCAGTCAACATCCTATTCGGTACGACTTTTGAAAAAATGGCAGTAGATCATGAGCTAGCACCAATGACCTCACCCCTCTACGGGTTCACCGGAGATAACATCATTCCAAGAGGCAAAATTACTTTGGTTGTCGAGATGGGGGCCCCCATCCTAGGTGGCACGCCACTTCATG
The DNA here is from genome assembly GCA_903798395.1 of Fraxinus floribunda. Classification (NCBI taxonomy): domain Eukaryota; kingdom Viridiplantae; phylum Streptophyta; class Magnoliopsida; order Lamiales; family Oleaceae; genus Fraxinus; species Fraxinus floribunda. The sequence goes on from CAIGRS010025501.1 coordinate 7,220, forward strand.
GAATTTCTAGTCGTCGATCGACGATCTGCTTATCACGGAGTTTTGGGAAGACCAGCCCTGAAAGAGTTATGGGCAATAACTTTCATCTATCACCTCTACATGAAGTTCCCCACAGAACATAGAATTGTCACTGGTCGGGGTGATCAGATAGGATCCAGGGAATGCTATCTCAACTCCTTAAGAAAGGTTGAACCACGAGTCAACATGGTATGGATGCTGAAATGTCAGAGGCCCTTGAAGAAGGGCTACCTCTGACGCTAGACGTTGTCATAGCAAAAGTGAAGTATCACTGGAAGAGCTGGATCCCAGGGTGATAGAATCAGAATCCCAAACTGCTTCAATGGAGAAACTGGAAACCTTCCTAGTGGACCCGCATGACATATCCAAGGTCCTGCAGGTCCGAAAAGAACTGGAAGAAGAGGTTAAAGCGACACTGAAAGACTTCATTCGAAATAATGCAAATGTCTTTGCATGGAAGCACGAACACATGATTGGAATAGACCCAAAGATCAGTTGCCACCACCTGCAGATCGATCCGAACTGCACTCCACACAGGCAGAAGAGACGGGCGTTGAATGTCGAAAGGTATGAAGCACTGAAAGAAGAGGTGGAGAAGCTCATCAACAATGGTTTCGTTCGTGAAGCCAACTACCCGAAGTGGATTTCAAATCCTGTTTTGGTGAAGAAGCACAATGGTAAATGGAGGGTCGGTATAGATTTCTCAAACTTAAATCAAGCATGCCCCAAGGAAATGGTAAATGGAGGGTCTGTATTGACTTCTCTAACCTTAATCAGGCCTACCCAAAGGATAGCTTCTCGCTTCCACGAATTGACTAGTTGGTGGACTCAACTGCTGGGCACGAACTGCTAAGTTTCATGGAAGCCTATTCCGACTACAATCAAATTCCTATGTTCCTAGGTAACGAGGACAGCACCTCTTTCATTTCTGATAGGGGGCTGTATTGTTACAAGGTGATGTCCTTCGACCTGAAAAACGATGGGGCTACATATCAAACGTTAGTCAACAAGATGTTTCCTGATCAACTCAGCAAAACGATGGAAGTTTACATTGATGACGTGCTTGTGAAAAGCCTCCGAGCTGAAGAGCATATCAAACACCTGGGTGAGGCTTTCCAAATATTAAGAAGGTACCATATGAGACTGAACCCCCTTAAGTGTACATTTGGCGTAGCTTCGGGCAAATTCTTGGGCTACATTATGAATCAGAGGGGAATTGAAGCCAACTCAGAGAAAATCAAAGCTTTAATCAAAATGAGGTTGCCACAGAAGCCTAAGGAAGTGCAACGGCTGACTGGTAGAGTAGCCGCACTCAATCGCTTCATCTCAAGGGCCATTGAAAAGTGCTTACCCTTCTTCAAAATCCTCAAGGAAGTCAAGAAGTTTCAATGGACACCAGAGTGTGAAGAGGCATTCCAGGAGTTGAAAAACTACTTGGGACGGACACCTCCTCCTCAGCAAGTCGAAGGAAGGAGAATCTTTGTTATTATACTTGGCAGTAGCTGAAGACTCAATCAGCTCAGTGCTTGTGCGAAAAGAATAAATGCACCAATTTCCAATCTACCATGTAAACGAAACCTTGTTACATGTCGAAACGGGCTACCCAGACATGGAAAAATTGGCTCTTGCCTTGGTCACCGCTTCTCGTAAGCTGAGGCTATACTTCCAGGCCCACATCATTCAAGTTTTGACGAACTTCCCACTGAGGCAGGTCCTGCAGAAGCCAGACGTCTTGGGAAGACTATTGAAATGAGCTGTTGAGCTTAGTGAATTTGACATAACGTACACGTCCCGGGCAGCAATCAAGGGTTAGCACTGGCCGACTTTGTAGAAGAGTTTGCTAAGGCCCCTAAAATTGAGGTAAACATGGAACCAGTAGAGCCTCCCACCTGGAACCTCTTTGTTGATGGATCATCGGAAGAGACTGGCTCCGGGGCTGGAATTGTGCTGGTGAGCCTAGAGGGGCATAAGCTTAATTGTGCCTTTTGCCGTAAGGCTTGGATTCAAAGCCTCCAATAACATGGCTGAATATGAGGCCCTCCTGCTGGACTTCGGTTAGCCAGGGAACTATGAGTGAAAGATTGATTATCGATATTGATTCACAGTTGGTGGTAAACCAAGTAAATGGGAACTTTGTGGCTAGAGACAAGAATATGGCAGCCTACCTGAAGCTGGTCATGGATTTCCTTCCCAACTTTGAAAGGTTTGAGCAGATTTAGGTGCCACGCCAGGAAAACTCCCATTCGGATGTTCTATCAAAACTAGCCGTAGTAAAGATTCGGAGTTGCTCAAATTAGTACCAATTGAGTACCTAGCTGAACCCTCTATCAAAAGTGGTGAACTTATGTGGAATGAGAGTACTCTACTCTGGATGTTGCCTATCTTGGCCTACTTGAGAGAACAAACTTTGTCGAAGAATGAAACCGAAGCACGAAAGCTTCGAAGGAGAGCGGCTCACTTCGTCCTGCAGGATTATATTCTGTATAAGCGTGGCTTCTCCTCTCCCCTCCTCAGATGCACAAGGGAAGAAGAAGCGAATTACATCCTAAGGGAAGTACATGAAGGTGTTTGTCGAAATCACTTCAACGGACCCGCCTTGGCACACAAGATACTCCGACAAGGGTATTATTGGCCGACCCTGAAAAGGGATGCCATTGAATTCGTGCGCAAATGTGACAAGTGCAAACGCTTCTCCAACGTACAGAGGTAACCATCCCAAGAACTTACTGTTGTGTCTAGCCCTTGGCCATTCGTCAAATGGGGTGTGGACTTCATTGGCCCCTGCCCAAAGGGAGAGCAAACTCTCGCTTCGCCATCATTACTATTGACTACTTTACTAAATGGATAGAAGCATAGCCTCTATCCAAAATCACTGAAGCAAACACTTCCAAATTCCTCTGGAAGAACATCATATGCCGGTTCGACATACCTCATTCCTTGGTCTCAGACAATGGCAAATAGTTCGACAATAGGAAGATCCAAGAACTATACGACGAGCTCGAAATTAGGAAGCACTTCTCTTCACCTCATCATACTCAGGCAAATGGCCAGGTCGAGGCGATCAACAAAGCCATCAAACTTACCATGAAAAGGAAATTAGACGCCTCCAAAGGGGCTTAGGTCGATGAGCTCCCCTTGGTCCTGTGGGCCATCAGAACGACCTGCAAAAGGGCCACTGGGGAAACTCATTTTTCCATGACTTATGAAGCCGAGGCTATGAGCCCCGTAGAGGTTGGTGTTCCTTCCCCTCATCGCATCCACTTCAACGAAGTAACAAATGATGATCTAAGGAGATTTGACCTGGATTTTCTTGAAGAAAAGAGAGATGACTCTCAGGTCAGACTCCCTTCCTACCAGCGTAAGATGATATGTTACTATAACGCCAAAGTGAAGAAGAGAACGTTTTACATTGGTGACCTGGTGCTCCGCAGGGTTTTTCCTTCAACCAAATATCCCGGCACAGGAACTTTGGGGCCGAATTGGGAAGGTCCGTACCAAATCATCCAGGAGATCAAACCTGGCACTTACACAGTCGAGAACTTAGAAGGAAATGTAATACCTCACCCCTGGAACATCAAGCACCTAAGAAAATACTATTAGTAGGAAGCTAGTGACCTTGTAAATATTACAATCAAATGAATGAATTGATTTCCGTTTCACCTCGTTCTTACATGAAATTATCAAAACAACCTTACCGAGGTGCAAGCTCCTCTATAGAGGTCACCTCCAAGGACATTTGTATAGTCAGAGGTGGTGCGAGTGCTACCTTTGATGAAACAGAAAGTGCACATATCAAACAACCTTGCCGAGGTGCAAGCTCCTCTACACGGGTCACCTCCGAGGACATATGCGTAGTCAGAGGCGGTGCGGGTGCCATTTTTGATAAAACAGAAAGTGCACATATCAAACAACATTGCCAAGGTGCAAGCTCCTCTACAGAGGTCACCTCCAAGGACATCTGCGTAGTAAGAGGCGGTGCGGGTTTCATCTTTGATGAAAAACAAAGTGTACCTATTGAAATAACCTTGTTGAGGTGCAAACTCCTCCATGGGCGTCACCTCCAGGGATGTCTGCATAACCAGAGGCGGTGAGGGTGCTACCTTTGGCGATGCTGAATATCATAAACATAAAAGATGAATATGAGAGCCTATATGACCAATGCGATATTACTTGTTCTTTATTGGCTTTTTCCATTTTTATTAAATGGTTAATTGTTCTTTATTGGCTTCTTCCATTTTTATCAAATGGTTAAGGAAGGCCGATGCGATGTTACTAGTTCTTCATTAGCTTCTTCCATTTTTATTAAGTGGTTAAGCGATGCTGATGCGGTATTACTTGTTCATTGGCTTCTTCCATATTATCAAATGGTTAAGTAAAGCAAAGCGACAACACTCAGAGGAAGTAAACTTCATTAATACCAAAGGGAGGCCGAAGCCATTTACATAGAAAATGAAATTACAAAATTACTAATCTAAATATACAATGGGCCCAGCTTCGGCCTGCTCCTCCCCGATCCCTTTCTTTTGGAAAGTCTCTTCCTCCTCAGCCTCGGCTACTGGTCGGCCACCAGTGGACCACCGAACTCTTCTTCAAGAAATTCGATGTCCAGGTCGGGGTACCACTTGCGCAGGTGAGACATCATCTCCTTTACAGTCCAGGATGCCTAGAAATCTGCGAAGTCATCGTACTTCGACGTTTTATTAAGATTGTCTTCGCTTTGGCCTTGAGGGAGTCAATCTCTTCGACCTAAGCCTCAGTGAGCTTTTTTAGCTTGCCCTTCTCCTTATTTGCCTCTGCCAACGCCTCCGAGGTTATTCGTTGATGCTCATTGGCATGGTCAACTCTCTTAGTTAGAGCCGCCACTTGGGAGACAGACTCATGAAGCTCGTTCTTTAGTCGGTTGACTTGGATTTCAGCCATGTCCAACTTTGAGGTGGCCGTTATCCATTTCTTCTCTTCCCCCTCGGCCTCCTTCTTAGCATTAGACACTTCCTTCTCCCACTAGCCTGAGGCTTTAATCTTGTCCTCCAGTTCGTCATTACGTTTGCGAAGGCCTCGGACCAAATCTTCCGCCGTAGCACCCATACTTAGGGCCCTGGCCACATAAGCATTGTTGGTAGGCAACAGATCCTCTATTTCACATGAGGCGGCATGATTCTATCAATCCTCGGTCCAATACTTTCCATGGATCCGGGCTGCAGAGGCAGTTTTAGGAGGAAGCATTTCCAAGACTGTCTCAGGAAGATCTTCATCCTTGCTCCCCAAAAAATTAGTGGCCTTANGCCCTGGCCACATAAGCATTGTTGGTAGGCAACAGATCCTCTATTTCACATGAGGCGGCATGATTCTATCAATCCTCGGTCCAATACTTTCCATGGATCCGGGCTGCAGAGGCAGTTTTAGGAGGAAGCATTTCCAAGACTGTCTCAGGAAGATCTTCATCCTTGCTCCCCAAAAAATTAGTGGCCTTACCTCGGGCCGGAGCAGCTGCAAGCCTCTTCTGCCTCTTTCTGGTAGGGCCTTCAGCGAAATAAGTGTTATCGACATAATGGCCTGAGGAATAGTAGAAGGGGCCGCCACGGTCACCCCAACATCGGTTGGAGGACAAGGGATCGCATCGGATGGAGCCGAAGTAGAGGCCCTAGGTGGGCCAGCTCTTTTTTTTTCTTGACGAGGGAGGTTCCTTCCTCCACATCGTTCTCCTCTGCAGGCTGCTGTCCAGCCCTGTTGAGGATGAATAGACGCTCCGACTACTTCTAGTAAGCAGCCGAGCTGGATTTCAACATTTTGGCCATTACCACGCTACGACGGATAGTAGCGAGATCAGGCATCAGCGCTTTCTTCTTCTCGAAATCAGCTGCAAAGGAGAATTAATCTTCAGAAAAGAGAAAACAAAAGAAGAATCGAAGTGATGTAGTTACCCTGCTTAGTCATCAGGCCATGTAGAACGAAGTGATGGTTCTGAACTATAAGCTCCTTGTAACTCTTCTCCGTCAGAGACGTCTGGTACAGCTGGCTAATAATATCCCAGTCCTCTTCGGATATCTCGCACTTCGGAAGAGAGCCTGCAATGAATAGAAATATTAACACCATAAGCAGTTAGTCAAATAAAATCACAACGGTAAGCTACTTACTACAAGTAGAGTAGGTGGTGGGGACGGTCAGAGGGGCTATGGGATCGTTCTCCATAGTATCCCACCGGCCAGATGCCCAGAACCACGAGCTCTTCCAACTCTTGATTGAAGAAGGCGCCCTGTTCACAAACGGCGAGTGAGACCCCTAGGGAGCCAGGTAGTACCAGTCCTTGCTCGCTTCTCCCCCGACTGTGATTTTTGGGAAGAAGAGGGAGTGGAACACGCTGAAAGGCATGTCCACTCCGATGCTGACCCGTCGCTGCAGCATCTATGTCCCCACCATCTGGGACCAGGAATTAGGGTTGAACTGTGTCGGGGCCAACCCATAAGACCTAAGCACTAGTCTGAAGAAAGGGTGGAAAAGGGGCATCAACCTAGCCCGGAACAAATGATCACTCACTCCTACACACCCCGGCCTAGGGTAGCAAGCCCTCTCATGCGGCTCGGATCAGATGAGCTGAATGTTATGGGAAACCCTAAAAACATTCCTACATCTTTCTATCAGCTCCAGGGTGATTTTTGATAAGTATTTTGATGCCCCCCATTGGATGGATGCATCTACATGAGAGGCTAGACATCTCCATATATTCTCTCCGACCCTAATAGCCCTACCCAACTCATCCAGAATAATGGTTATGGTCTCTCTGACGGCAGAACTTTCCTCACCTCTACTCTCCTTACCCTCCGAAGCGTGCACAGATTGTTCACTAGCCATTTCAAATCTTTAAAGAAATTGCTAAAGAAAGAGATGAAGAAACTGGCAAAAGGCGGAGTGTTACCTAGTACAATGACAAAAAACTTCACACGTCGGAAATTTGTTGAACAGTCACTGTAGATCTGAATCCTCGTCGGAGAGGAAAACACAAGGAACGGTGAGAGCAAGAGTTGAAGATTTTCGCAAAGGTAAAAAGGTTCAAATGAAAAGGGATGGGCCTCATAGGCATTCTAGAATTCACCCCAGTCGTTGGATCAATTTAAAGCACATCTAGGCCATCCAAGTCTACGAGCCCGAGATCATCGTTGAAATCAAGTCACCAAGATCAACGGTCTTGACGAAATGGTGAAACTCACGCATGACCTAAAGGCGTCGTCCCGAAAAATGGGAAGTTGTCACCATCATTACCATTTATGGCAAAAGAGGTGTGTCTTGGAAGCATGCAGACGCCTCCTTTATTCGCCTTGGGAAGACGTGAAAGCTTTCAAATCATTGGCACGAAACCCAAGGCTGCCCCTTCAAAACCGTATCACTTCGGCCAGAAAAGACTTTGGCGTTGCAAAAACTCCCTCCAGAGTTGCCAACACTTATCGCTTCGACCGCTTTAGAACTTCGCGTTACATCAGCTCTCCACAGAATTAGTCGTCAACCCATATTACTTCGACCAGAACAAAATTTAGCGTTGTAAAAACTCCCTCCAGAGTTGCCAACTCCTATCGCTTCGGCCACTTCAAAACTTCACGTTGGAACTCTCTTTGCCACAATCTTGTGGACACACTCTCGCAGCATACC
>CAIGRS010025550.1:0-22410 GCA_903798395.1 Fraxinus floribunda
GATAACAAGGTTTTTCCTTTTTAGGAAGAAGGTCGATCGTTCTTCAATATTAAAGTTAAAAGCATAAAGATATGTAATAGCACAGAGCTCTCATTTTGAAAATTTAACATGAATTCCCAAACTAACATTTCCTAAATAAAGTCCTAATTTAGCACATATCCATCAACAGATTCAACACCTAATTTTGTCAAGCATTAACAATTAACAATTTCACAGACTCATAATTTTTTATCCATCAACAGATTTAACACTCAACAACTCACAACTTTTATCCCCAAATTTTTCAATCAATCACAGTTAAATAACAAACAATCATTAATATACATTAAATTAAGTAAAAGTTTACAAAAATAAACAAATTGAACAAGCAATTAGAGTCCAAAATAATTTCCAAAATAGCCAAAGAAAATCATTCATAAATGAAATTGGACAACTGAGAGAAATGATTTTCAATTTTCAATTACCTGAATTGAAGGTTGAAGCTGAAGGGCCAACTACTGCGATTGCTGAAGAAAGTGAAGTAGACCAAGTGGTGAACACAGTCACAGAACACTGGTCACCTGTTGAACAGAGAAGTGAAGACAATCGGTGTTGCTGTTGTCGCGTTGCTGAAGAACAGTGAAGCTGTAAGTCTCCGATAGATGAAATTGAGAATTCAAAAACTGAAATAGTGAAAGTTCTGAGAATATGAAACCTCGAAGCTCAAACCGTGCTGATTCTGCTGAATAAGAAGACTTCGGTGGTGGTCTGAAATGAAAATGCAGCCCTCGTCGCGACGTCTCCGAAATGGAAAGGGTTTGGGTATTTGGGAAAAAATTAAAATGAAAAAATATGGGTGAAAACGTGAAAGGGTTTGGGTATTTGGGAATTAATTGGGTTTTCAATTGGGCTACTCAACAGTGGGCTAAATTAGGGAAAATTCTACTGGACTTGAATAGTGGGTTAAAACCAATTTACCTCTAATTTAATGCATCTGGGCTTGGACTAGTGTAGCCCAGCACTGTATCTGCTCCTGATCGAATCGGATATAATAACTATGTTTTGAAACATGAAAGAATAACGAAGAAGAAAATTAAATTGACATTTGACATTTATTAAAGCCAATTTTTTTTTTTTTTTTAAATCTTGTCATCGGAGACTATTTAATCGGTAAAAAAAAAATTTAGCAATTCGGATGAGCATTGAAACAATTTTTTCTTCACACGAACAAAATCTTTATCATCTTTAAAACTATGAAATAGTCTCCTTTTTTTGTTGCTTGATTGAAATTATTAACAAATCAAACCAAGAAAGTAAGTAATTTGACCAATTTTATAGGTCGATCACCTTGGTTTTAATATTACATGTGACAACTGCAAGTGTTGAAATGGTCTGTTCTGCTATGAATCTAATCAAGAATGACTTACGTAACAAAATGGGATATGACTGGTTGAATGACAATTTGACGATTTATGTGGAAAAATATATTATTTTAAAACTTGAGAATGAGGCAATATTGCAACATTTTCAAAATATGAGACCCCGTATAATGCAGTTATCTAAGTTCACAGTTACAGAGTAGGGTTGTATTTTTTATTTTAGAATTTTAGGTAGTGTTGAATTATATTTTCATATGTATATATTTTTTACGTTTTAGTGCATTTACATATGTATTGAATTATATTTTCGGCTATTATGATTATTGATTGTCCACGATCATCGGTCAATGGTCATCAATTACTGGTCAACAATCAACGGTCTCCACCCTAGTTAAACTATGATGCTGGATTCGCCCTTGGCTGCTCACTTGGACAAAATCTAGCAGATTCTATCAATGGGGCGAATTCTGCTAATTTTCAAAAGATTGGAAGTGTCCGTCGCCAAGAATCAAAGCTAGGGATGAAATTGCAACTTTTGGAAAAGGTAGGAACGAATCTCCATTTTTTCCTATCCCCGCATCTTACTCATTGAGCAAGGCTTTGTGTAGAGACATCGTCGTTCCAAATGGCCCTTAAGACCAAATTAGTGGATTGAATAAGGCATGAAAGAGAAGGCCTCGGCAAGGACAAGTGCCGTTGAAAATCGATACAGTTTTGAACAAAGAACTATTAAGGGTCTGAAACCCTATCTCACTCGACCATTGATTAGTATCTCACTCTATAATCAATTTTTTGTTGGAAAATTTTTTGTTGGAAAGAGATAATGAATTTTTAAGTAAATTATTTCTATATATTAATGCATAAAATCATAAAAGCCCTCTAGATCTTCGTGTATGAAACTTTCATAGGCAAATGGATGCAATCAACACGCACCAATAGAAATTAGTGAACACATTTGAAAAATTCTTGACAGAACATACATAAATAGGCAGGAAATTATGTAAATAATGTTGCCATGTTCTAAAAGTAGCCCCGCATAAAGAATGTTGCTGAAATTTATTATTTAAATCAAGCTTAATTCTCAATAAATTTAGTATCAACCGTAAAAATCTTTTTTCGCTACTTTATTTATCTATTTACACATCTATTATAAAATTTATACCAACTAGATCTTTACGAATTACACGATATACTAACACACAAATATATACAAATTTAGAATGATCTCATTTGATCGTACTTCCCCATCCCTCCTTCCCTGTTTCTTTGATATTGCTATCACATTAATTTGTGAAAAGAAAGCAAGTGTCATACTTTATGTCGTCGCTAGTCTATAATTTTATGAGAATTCGCTATATCTCATGTTTCGTGTACAAACAAACACAAACGAAGTAACACGAATATCTCCGATACTTAGTCCATTTCCATCATTTGCACGTTAAGAGTGAGAAGTTCATGATCGATATAAAAATTTTCATTCTAGGCTTCCACCAAAGTCATAGTCATAGAACTATTGTTTTCAGCACTATCTTGACTACCGCATATAATAAATATATGCAACTATTATAATGCATGAATCATGATATATAGGCTAATGGATGAAACATTATCATTTATGCGGCGAAGCCTTAATGTGGGTGTGGGTGTTGGGAGGGCGGGGGGGGGGGGGGGGAGGGGGGGGGGTGGGGGGGGGGGGGGGGGGGGGGGGGGGGGGGGGGGGGGGGGGGGGGGGGGGGGGGGGGGGGGGGGGGCACTAATTGTACAAAATAATAGAGATTCCAATTGGAGTCTCAATAATTTACACCATATTTCAATATTTAATAGTTATATTTGCGTCTTTTCAGTTTAACGTGTCAAACATACTCATAATTATCTTTTGAATGTGTTTTTTTTCTCCTCTATACAAGTAAATGTCATGTAATAACATAACAAATAATACGAACGAGTAGAAAAATTAAAGGTTAAGATGTTGTGTTTTTCATGTGGACGATTTGCACATTAAATCAATTTGGCGATCAACATCAGTGCACCCATGAGCAAGTTTTATCTAAGAAATTAATGATCATTCAGTACCATATGATATGAGAACCTCGGTTGAGCCCCACTCTATTACAGAGAATTAACAATATGTTCAATCGTGCTTAATTATAAGTCAATTTTTTTAACAGATAACTTATTTTATTCTTGATTACCAGTCATATAGCGTTTATCCAGCACAAACATGTTTTTACTAATAAAATTCACTTTAAAAAAAAAAACTCTCAACTTATTGTTCTAAATGGTGATTTTGAATACAATAAAAAATACTCTAAAAAAAGCATGATTACAAATTTGAGTGGGGCAAGGTAGTGATACACTTGAATCCATAGCATTTGACTTTAATTTTACAAATAATTGGGGCATTATAGTGGTCAATTATGGGATCCAACAAATGTTCAACTAGTTGATGTCCTATCGTATTTGAGTCTCAAAACTATCAAAGGTAAATTTTTATGAGAATAATATACATTGGGATCTGCAAGTGGTTCAAAATCAGGGTTTGTTTTCCCTCACGATCAACTTTTACGACTTATCTGAAGTAAATGTGTGCGGCACGAATCTCCGTCCTAACCCACAATTTCTTGTTCTCCAATAACGTAAGAACGAAAAATAAAACACAGAAAAAGTCTAAATAGTAATCACCCATCAAAATACGAAATGAGAGAAAAAAAAAAAAAAAATCTAAAAAGTAAAAACCCATCAAAATACGAAAAGAGAGAGAAAAAAAAAAAAAAAATACAGAAAAAACAACGATTTGAAAGAGCAAATTTAAAAATCTAGTTAACGAAGAGAACTCTTTACTCTCAAATACACTTACAAAATAATAGAGTGAATCATTAAATATGCCCCATCCCTCCCCCCAAATATTGACTTGAGTGAAGTTTTTCTATTTGGAATCTATATCTATGATTTTGGCCACGGTTAAACTAGTTAATTACTATGTTAGAATATCTATAACCAGGACAAATGTCAAGTGATAAAACGATTACGGAAGATGATAAACGCTCCACTCACTTGTTGATTCCATTGAGAATTGAGAATTTAGCCATCAAATATGCTGAAAAAACACAAATTCAAAGAATGGAATGAAAGAAGATCGAGACAAGAGTTGAACTCTTTATCCTTAAGATGAATTTTGTCCCACACAGGCGTCGATGGTGGATTAGCAATTGCCTCCCAAAATACAACGATCAACTTCTTGTGATGATAGCATTTTGAATTACAAGAAACGGCGAACCGAACAAAGTTTTGTACTCCTTTTTATATGAAAATAACAAGGGTTTTTATGCAAAATCTTGGCAAGAATATGATGTTATGCTATGATTGCATAGAATTGGAGTGAATGAAACCATCATGGAGGGGGTCCAATTTAGAGGTTGAAGTGTTGCATACGAAGAGATACAACCCAAAATTCAACCTATTCTCAAAAAATTGAAAATGTTCACTGGCCGCTTGCTAATAGCCAGCTTATCGCTCAAGCACTCAGAGAGTGACTCCGCCACTTACTAAGCGCGAAGTGGCCACTCGAGCGGTGGTTTCATAATTTGAATTTCCATTTCTTAATTCAAAATTCATTATTTTTAACCTTACTTCATTCACGAAAATAGTTTCCGACTTTCAAATCTACTTGAGGAATATAATATGTTCGAACCATTTGTCTCCATGTTCGAGTAGCGAGACCTACCCAAATATTTGATCAAAGATTGATCAAAATTAACATTTTATTAACTATTTTCTAACAATCCCCTACATGAATGAAAATTATTAATATGTACATGAAATACAAACTCTAAAAATGAGTGCAAACCGTAAGTTATAGCATCAAAAGATGTGGCTTTGGCTTTGAACCTTCCTTAGTAGAATACAATCGGATTACTAAGATAATCAGTAAACATGATGTCTTGAACTCTTCAACTGTTGGTGTAAAACAAAACAATTGTACCAATACCATAAATTTCATAACAAATTCGGTTCTCATGGTTGTATTTATTTGACCCCGAGCAACTTTTGATTTCATAAGTGTTTTTAGAGAATTTAAGCTTAAAAAATTATTATGGAGGCCACCCCACTTCACATTTATATAGGTGATCATATAGTATTCTACCATATTTCTCTTGATATTTCCAAAAGATAGGAGCATAACTTATTGTGATAGACTTCACAACATAGCACTTTTAAGGAATGGGTACAAGTTTTCTCCTGAATCATTCATAACTTAATTGTCCCTTCAAATCAAAATCTTAGGATCTCTAGTAAGTAAGGTTAGACTACTGCTATGTTGATTCTAAAGCAATAAACTCATATCCCATTATGGATCGAGATATATAAGTTTGCTTATATGATTTTTAGGACACAACCCCCCTCCAATAGTAAAAACATAATCACTTGTAGATTTCGAATCCCTAGTGGCGACATCTAATTTGCATCAATGTATCCTTCTAATACCGCATAATATCTAGAATAGTGTATTTCATAATTAATCATGTATTTTAAATATTTAAGAACCATCGTCAATGCCTTCCAATGGTCATTTCCTGGATTATTTGTAAATTTGCTTAGTTTGTTGATAGCATATGCTATATCTAGACGCGTGCAGTTAGTAATATACATTAAGCTGCCTATAATACATGAATATTTCAATTGTGATACGGGGTTTACCAGTGTTTTTGGCAAACTATAAATTTAGATCTACATGTGTTTTAAATGGATTAATGTCATAAGCTTTAAATTTCTTAAATATCGTCTCAACAGAATGAGATTGAGATCATGACAATCCATCAAGTGACTTAGAGATCTTAATCCCTAATATGATATCAACCGTACCCATATCATTCATATCAAAAATGTCTTGTCAATATTTTCTTCGTTGTGGTAATAATTTTTGAGTTATTACCCATAATTAGCATATCATCAATATATAAACATACAATTAAATATTTATTTGATGTGCTTTTTATGTAAACACATTTGTCACATTCATTAATTTTGAAATCATTTGATAACATAGTTTTGTCAAATTCCTCATGTTATTGCTTAAATACTTGTTTTAATCCATACAATAATTTAACAAGATGCGTGTTCTCCTTTCCAAAAGTCACAAATCCTTCAAGTTGTTACATGTATATATTTTTTCTTCCAATTCACTATTTAGAAATGTCGTATTTGCACCCATTTGATGTATTTTGAGATTATGTAGTGCCACGATTGCAATCAAAGTAGTTAAGACCTTCATTTTATCTATATCCTTTGGCTATTAATCAAGCATTGTAAGTGTCAATTGATCCATTAATTTTTAACTTATTTTTGAAGCCCCGCAGCCTAAAGCTTTAAGTACGATTTTTAATGATGAGTTCAACTCCATTGTTGACAGCTTCTTTCCAATAATAAGTTTTGTGACTATACATTGCCTCGATAAATGTCCTTAAATAATTTTCTAGCATGTTAGAAAATTCGGACCATAAGTCTTAGATATTTTGCCCTCTTATTGAACCTTGATTCTTCATTCATTTGAAGTATCATAAGTTCATTTTTCTGAAATTACTTCTTTTCCTTTATAAGGAAAAATGTCTTCAAAGAATGCAGCGTTCCTTGATTCGAGTATAATACTTTCACGTACATCAAATATTTCTGATTTGTGAACCAAGAATTGATATGCGCTATATTGTTTTCACATAAAATAAAGATGTAGTCAATAGTTTTAGGTCCAATCTTAACCTGTTTAGGCTTGGGTATTTGTATTTTGGCTAAGAACCCCTACACTTTTAAATATTTGTAGAAAGGTTTTTTACATTTTCATAACTCATAAGGTATTTCAAACTTATTTTTTTAAAGATATTTTATTGAGAATGTTATTTACTGAAAAGATAACTTCACCCCCACAAGTTCTGGGGATAAGCCTGAATTTATCAATATTGCATTCATCATCTTTTTAAGAGTTCAATTTTTACATCCACAACACCTTTTTTTAGATGAATATGGTGCAATTGTTTGATGAATAATTCCAAATTTTGAATAGAATTTTTCAAGCATTGCAACATATTCTCCACCTCGATCACTACGAATAATCTTTATTCATTTTTCAAGTTGATTTTCAACTTCGTTCTTGTAATGTTTAAACATTTCAAAAGCTTCATCTTTGCTTCTCAAGTATATGTAATAGTATCTTGTACAATCATCAATAAAAGTGATGAAATAATTTTTACCACATTTAGTTTGTACAAATTTTAATTCACACATATTGCTGTGAATTAATTCTAAGAGTATCATGTTTATTTCAACCGAATGAAACGGTGTTTTGACCAACTTAGCCTCTACTTATTTCATATTCACAGTTGGTATTAAAATGCATATTCGGTTGTAAACTTAAATTCATTAACTTACATATAGAATTAAATTTTGCATGTCCTAACCTATGATGCTATAAATTGGATGGTTCAATAATATAAGCAAAATAAGAAGATATTTTTTCTTTGAAATATTCGATACAATAGTGAGGACATTCATCTTAAATAATCCATCACTAAAATAACATCTGCCTACATACATATTATTTTTGGTAAGTACAAATTTATCGGATACAAAGACTAGTTTCAAGTCATTCTTCCTAAGTAAAGAACTAGAAACTAAATTATTGCAAATATCCGACACATGAAGCACATTTTTAAGGTTGAAATCCTTGCCTGATGTCATTTTCAATGTCACTTTGCCTTGTCCTTCAACCTTCGAACTTGAAGAGTTCCGGATGAACAGTTTCTCAACACTTGGAGTATAAGATGAGAACATGTCCACTCAGCGCAGATGTGACAGAGTAGCACCCATGTCCACCTACTATTCCATAGGATTTCCAATGTTGTTATATTCTGAAACGACACTTGACAAGTTGATGTCTAATTATATTAGATAATTCATTTAGATTCCACGATATTTGCTTGGGCTTGCTTCTTTGGTCTGCAACATTCGTTTTAGTGGTGTCCCCCCATAATTGTTACAATTGTATTTGAACTTTTTTGCATTCTTATTGCGTCCTTGTTTGTAGGATTCCACAAAGTGCTTCATCTTCTTGTTCCTTTCATTTGTTTATACCAAATTAGCCTTTGCTACTGATATTTGGCTTCCAATCCCTTTGTTTGACTTTTTGTTGTCTTCTTCGATTCTCAACCGGACTATGAGTTCTTCAATGTTCATTTCTTTGTGCTTGTACTTCAGATAGTTCTTGAAGTCAGTCCATATGGGTGGAAGTTTCTTGATAATTGTAGCTATTTGAAAGGATTCACTTAGAGATCTTGTCTTGAATGTCATGGAGAAGAACCTGCAATTCTTGTACTTGAATGATTACTGCTTTGGAATCTACCATTTTGTAGTCTAAGAATTTTGCAACCATGAATTTATTCATTCTAACGCCTTTAGTTTGTACGTCTTCTCAAGGATTCCTACAATTCCTTGGACTTCTTGGTACTGTACACATTGTATAGCTTGTTGTCCAAGCCATTTAGTATGTAATTCCTACATAGAAAGTCTGAATGTTTTCAAGCATCCAATGCGATCAAAGAAGCTCTATTGTTTTTTCCTTCTTGTACGGTGGGAGCATCCTCATTCAGAGATTTCGTCAAGTTGAGGATTGCAAGATAGAACATCTTTTATTGCCATCTTTTGAAATCAACCCCCACTAAGCATTTTCTTTTTCTCTCCATGTGGAACGAGTTTGGATTAACGGTAGTAGGGGGATCGTAATCGAATGAGCAACAATCGAAGTAATCGGAGGTACAACCAAAGGAATAACAACCAAAGTAACACCAGTAGTATCCTTAATGGTAGTTATTTCTTTTTACACAAACAGAAGATAACCTAATTCTAGTTTAACAATTCTAGAAAGTGCAGAAATGTTAAATCGAAAATGGATTTCAGTTTAACCGAGTAAAGTAGAAAACGAATAAAGAAATCACTTAAAGATTCGTCTTAAGATTGTTGATAATAATAAATGATAAAGTGACTTCTTATTCCCAGAAATAAAATACAACCTTACCACAAACCTTACTCGTAATTGAAATAAAGTTTAATAGGATACAAACCTTGAATAAACACAAATTTAAAGAATGGAAGGCAAGAAGATCGAGGTAAGACTTGAGCTCTTTATCATTAGGAAGAACTTGTCATGCAAAAGTGTTGACGACGGATTGGTAGTCGTCTCCCATGATACAACATTCAACTTCTTGTGATGGCAGCACTTTGAATCACAAGAAATGGCGAACAAAACAAAGTTTCTTACTACTTTTTGTATGAAAATAACAAGGTTTTTGATGCAAAACTTTGGCAAGAATATGATGTTATATGCTAACCTATGATTTCATAGAACTGAAGTAAATAAAACCATCATGGAGAGATCTAATTTGTAGAGATTGAAGTGTTGCACACGAAGAGATACAACATAAAATTCAACTTGTTCTCGAAAAGTTGCAAAGGTTCGCGATCGTTCGTTAACCACCAATTTATCGATCAAGTGCTTAGAGTAGTAACTATGTCGCTCGCTAAGCGATGAGTGGTTTCATACTTCAAATTTTTTTTTTAAAATTCAAAATTTATGATTTTCAACCTTACTCCATTCACTAATTTTTCATTCATCCGAAAATAGTTTTTGACTTTCAAATATACCAAATTCATCTACTCAACGAGCAGAATATGTTCAACCCATTTCTCGCCAAATTCGAGTAGCAGAACACATCCAAATATTTGGTCAAAGATTGATCAAAATCAACTTTTTATTAAATATTTTTCAACAAAATATTTTTTTGATTCCAAATGAATATTGAATAATAGAGATAATTGATAAAATATCATATTTTTATTCATTAAAACAACCAAATTACATTGAACCCTAATTCTAACTCTTTAAAAGAAACAAGAAGTCCTAACTTACTATTGTGAACAAAAAAAATCTAGGAAATTGATCTAAATAAATCTGCTAATAATCAAACCAATAAAACAAATAACTAAAAATCAATTTCTGTCTGAATAATAAAAGTTCTAATTTAATAGCTTAAGCAGTAGAATTTGACCCAATCCTCGATATTCAATTGAATCAACGCATTTAGAATGTTAATTATCTTTCGTATTATGTTGCTGCATCAATTTGATATTAGAGAACAATCATTATAAAGTCAGGCCTTGTTAATGAAATCTACATAGCAAAAATCATGCAACTACACTACTAAATTTTGGCATTAGAGCATCTTCAAGAGACTCTTTAAACATGAGATGCTTTCTATTTTAAAGAGTCAACATCTAAAATCATGCTCCAAAAGACTCTTTAAATTAACATTTTAATTTAGAGAGTGGGTTTGACTCTCCAAATTTGGAGAGGCAAACCCATTCTCTATAATTAAATGCATTCAAAAAGTTTCAATTTTCAATGTAGGAAAATAATAAAATAATCTAAAGAAAAGCTAGTTAAAATAAAATAGGAAGAAAAATAATAAATATTTCTTGGGAGTGGTAAAATTAAGTGTTAAATATAAAGAGTTTGTTGGAGTACTTCAAAATTTTAACTCTCTAAATTTATAGATTCTCTCCAAACGATAGAATATTCTCTTTAAAAATAGAGTCTCTTGGAGATGCTCTTTGAACATCTTTTAGAGGTGGAACAACAACGTGAGCAACATAGGTGTTGAAGTAGCTAACAAGAAAAATTCTATCACATTAGCATACGGTCATAGAGACATATCAATTGATGAGTCAGCACAGGAGGACTTCAACGATGAAGATAACATTTTTGCTCCATTCAATCACGATTTGTGGATATTGATTGAAGCAATGATTATGTGGCCTGCCTATTTTTGATCCCGAGGTTGACGAGGATGTTGAAGAAGATTATTGTATGATAAACACATTGATTTTATAAGTGGCGGTATACGTAATTTTTGTAATGCGAGTTTTTAGTATTGAAATGCAAGAAAGTTCACCATTTAAGTGTACTGCAATAAGAGTTTTTAGTATTGAAATATGAAAAATGCGTAGTTCGACCCTAACAATATTTAGAGGGTGTGAATATGAATTATATGCGGAATTAAAATAATTAACGAATTAAATAGCAACAAATCACTTTTTAATTCTTTTCTAGATGATTAAACATGCACGTTAGTTTTAATCCTATATTTCAATACCACAGTTTATATAATTTAAACAGTAAATAAAGTAGTAAATCAATACACGATATTATCACGGAGAAACCTAACTGAGAAAAACTTCGGGCACTTTGTCAGGCAATCAATTATAAACGATTCAAACAACTTACAGTCTATCAGACTAGACGACATGTACTATCTGATCTCACGGCTGCAATTCATACAGCTCTTCGTAGATCTCGTACTCCCCTGCACCAATCCTTAGCTGCGATTCGTCAAAACTCTCTGTGGAATTTGCTACCCTACAGCACTCACAGCCTTCCAGAATCGCCATCTCCCATGGATCAACGAAGAACACCTTGTTCTTCACAGACTGGAACTCCACTCAACTTTCATTGATCTTCAGAACTCGGATAGATGTGGAGGAACGACAGGTTTGGTAATTGGATTATGTGGACGATATTTTTCTCACCAAAACAATCTCACAGGACGAAGGTTGAAAGATAAAATATTGAATTTTCTCACAGATGAAACTTTTTCAATGTTAAACCTTGACAAAACTGTTTTGAGGTGTTTTGGTATATATATAGGTAAGTTAGGAAACGAATGGGTTGGGGAAAAAGCCTTTAAATGGTGAAATAAAAATTTTCTGGACAACATTGTCGCTCGAGTGAGGGCTCAGGGACAGTTAAGCGATATGCTGTCGCTCAAGTGAAGGGGGGCGACAGTTGAGCGATGAAGGTTTTGTTTTTTATGCTCGAGCCAATCCATAGCGAAAATCCGCACCGTGTTTTCCTTCTTTTGCCATTCTCGAACCCTAGACCTAAAAACCTTAACTTTATCTATTTGCACATTACTCCTTAACGTTTTTATAAAATTATAATGAAGTTCCTTTTGCTTACAGAATTGTCAATTACAACATTAAAACCTAACAAGCTTCCTATTGGCATTCTGTGACAAAACTACTAACTAAAGTCAAGGTAATAATCAAAAGTAAATTACAAACTCAAAAACTTATCACAAAGCTAACTAACTTGAACAAATTCTGCATCTCAATCAGCATCTGTTTCCTGAAATAGAAAACTCAACACCTAGTGTAAGATTGGAAAACAGTATAAATAGAGTTGTTCATAGAATATAGGCAATTGAAGAAGCATATAGTATTTTTCAGTTTCACACATGCCTGCTAAATTAAGATATAGTACCAATGCAACCTAACATACCTTCTTCTGTGTAGCTATCTACTAAAATATCAAACTTGATTTAGCAGAACTGAAATAAAAATATGAAATGTCTTTGAGTCAAAAATTATTTTAAATATATGAAATTTTTTAATTACATCTAAATAATCAAAATTAGATACATCAATGTACGCATAACAAATATCTAGATAACTCCTCAAAAAATACATATAAACTGCCCAAAAAAATATAATACTACTCATCCCTTTTTGTTACAAAATGACAAGGGATAAAGAATAACATACAATATCTTAATAATGTACGTGTAAACAGTCATAAATGTATGCAATGAACAATAAGATTTCCAACAATTCTAACTCAAATTACCTATGGAGTAAATGATATAAGTGATCATATGTATTAAGTGTCACTAATCCTCTGGTAGTAGAACTCTAAACTTTAATTTTGTGATAAATGACTTGCAAAACATCACTGCTAATAAGTATATTCCTCTACTTATGAAAATCAAACCAGTAAAACACATTAGAACCTACATATGAAAGCTCATTTTTATGGAGAATGTCTTTTCTCCCCCTAACTTTTAGCATAAAACATTTATCTTATATCACAACAGTAAACATGAATGCTCATATATATTGTTTTCATCTTAAGTGAGGTTTCTTTTCATTAAGCGACTAACATGACCCATGTAACGAGTTTTAGGCCAGTCAATCCAAATCAGTTGACCATAGGTACCAGGTTATGAAAAACCCTGCAAGCTTAATTACTCAAATCAAGTATGCTTTGAAAAGTAGTATAAGATATTGAGTTCCTTTAATATATTTTTTCATATATTTATTTATTATTACAAGGATAATCTCGAATTTTGGTCTAAATAAGTTGGTCAATTCATATTCAAAGTCACCCTACTAACATATGACTGTCATCTCAAATCTCACACACGCGATAGAGTCTCATTATCAAGTTCATAGTGTGTGCAGTGCACATGGTACATGAAGAGACCTATATTAAATACTCCAAAAGTATCCTAAGCAAGCAATGAGAATTATATTACAGCTCACTAAATAAACTCATGCTTGATTACGACCAACAAAATCAAGTGTATTGTATATCATGTTGTAAAACGATTTTCTGCATAAAAACTTTTTGTTCTCCCCTTTGTCAAAACAAAATTTAAATCATAACAATGAAAAATTATTATTTTTTATTTTTTCTCAATTAAAATATGAATACACTAAGCACACAAACAAAACACAAAAACAGAAAGTAGAAATACATGAGAACAAATAAATAAATAAACATAATGCATGCATAGCTCATTATCACACAAAGTAGAATATGAGTATGCACCAATTATACTCAATCAATGAGGTACACAAATATCAATAGCCGTTCTAAGAGATTCGAACCAAAGCCCATCCAACGATTTAGTAAACAAGTCAGCTAATTGGTTCTCATTATAAATATGTTCAAGATTAACTATTCGAGTTTCCATTTTTCAATTTTTTTTTTGTTTTTGAAATCAATACATTAAGCAAATAAATGCATAGTAATAGAAACCACAAAAAATATAAAAATAAAATAAATGGGATGCGTGCACGAATGAATGGACTCAATGGACTACATATGCATGCACCCAAACACCGAATCATGGACAAATTTGTATGCCCTTACCGTTAAGAGCACAACCATTTTCACGACCTTCCGGATCACTCCTTTTAACCGAGACCTTCTAAGAAGTAGAAGTTAATTTGGTTAACCGAATCATCATCATAGTTACATGGATAACTTGATTGGCAAGAAAGTCAACTTTGATAGAGCAGTTATGTTTCTTACTTCTAGTCACATGTTTATGACACCTAGGTTCAAACTTGCTTGGTGCTTGTTGTCGATATGTAGGACGATTGACCCTACGTTGTCGGTAGTCTCGATCCTATAGCGTGCTTGTTTTTGAGTTTAGGGTAAGCAATCTCACGAGCTTTGTTAGTGGCAGGAATGAACGTCTTTCTAGATGTACTAGCAGTGGCATCATGGTTATGAACATAACCCAGACCATGCCTATTACCAGCAGGTTTGTTCATCTCTAACAAAATGTCCAGCTTCTGCGAGCCACTCATAAAAGATTGGAGTTGAATATTAGATTTATCAAGATCATTAGTTAATGATTTAACTTTAGGTTCCAAGTTTTCATTAACCAGTTTCAACTCACTTAATTTTTTAGTCGAGTCTTAAAGGTCACCTAATAGTTTTTCCTTTTCACGTTCAAGTTCATTAACCTTTTTCAAGACGACTTTATTGACCTTTTTAATTTTGCGACTCTCCTCAAACAATTCATGATAAGACTCGTAAATGTCTATCTCATCCTTAGACTCTTCTTCACACTATTCATTATCATCTTCTCTTTCTCCCTTCTCAATTTCACGGTCAGATTCGATAGCAGCAATCAAGGTGAAGGCCATGTAATTTTGTTCATCTTCACCACCTAATGTCTCAATTTGAGAACTGAAATCTGACTCCTCATCACTCATGGTCACAGCTAAAGCCTTACATTGTTCTTTACCCGAACTCATCTTCATATTAGGACATTCACTCCTAATGTGACCATATCCCTTGCACTCGTTGCATTGGACAGATTAAGATTTCTTAACGGGAGCCCTAGAGGTTTTTTCTCACGTCTACCTCTCGAGAGTTTGTTAGGGATCACTTTTCCGCTCCTGAGGCTTTCTCCTAATCCTCATTACCTTCTAAAATTTTTTAATGAAATAAACTATTTCGTCATCCCTAAGAGTCTTAGTATCAGTGGACTCGCTCTCTTCTCCTCTAATGGTGTTCATAGCGACGGATTTAACCTTTTTAGGTTGTGATACGGTGAGTTCATAAGTTTGAAGTAATCCTATGAGTTCTTCAATCTTAATAGCGTCTAAGTCCTTACTTTCTTCTATCACAGTTACCTTGGGAATAAACCTCTCGGATAAGGATCTAAGGACTTTTCTAATAATTTTAGACTCGGGGATCTTTTCACCTAAATTAAAGCTAGAGTTGACTATGTCATTCAGTTTTGCATAGAATTCATCAAAAGATTCATCGTCCTTCATTATAATCTCTTCAAACTTAGTGGTTAACATCTGCAATTTAGAGTTTTTAACAGTTTTAGTTCCTTTGTATATGGTTTCTAAAATATCCTAAACTTCTTTAACAGTTTCACACATCAAGACTCTCCTAAATTCCTCAGCAGACACAACCATAAACAGGGCATGAAGGCCCTTACTATTCCAATTACACTCATCCAAATTAGTTTTAGTCCATAGTGAGATATCAGTGGGTGTAACTATACAAGCAACAGTTGTTGTAAGTGGAGCCCACACATTTTGAACGTTAATCCAAATACGTTCACCTAAATCCTTAAGAAAAACTCTCATTTGAACTTTCCAGTAGGCATAATTTCTTCCGTCAAAGAATTGGGGTACGGACAGTGACTGAGTCATCTAAAATTATAAAATAAAGGTCAGGAATCGATTTAAAACTCTGATACCAATTGAAAAACTCATAGTTCGACCCTAATAGTGCCTAGATGGGGATGAATAGGTGTTATATGTGGAATTAAAATAATTAAGAAATTAAATAGCAACAAATCACTTTTAAATTCTTTTCTAGATGATTAAACATGCACGTCAGCTTTAATCCTATGTTTAAATACCGCAGTTTATATGATTTAAACGGTAAATAAAGCAGTAAATCAACACACAGTATGATCACGGAGAAACCCAACTTGGAAAAACTCCAAGCACTTTACCAGGCAATCTACTATAAATGATTCAAACAACTTATAGTCTGATACGTACTATTTGATCTCCTGATTACAATTCCTACAGCTCTTCGTTGATCCCGTACTCCCCGACACCAATCTTTAGCTGTAATTCGCTAAAGCTTTCTATGAAAGATGTTACCCTGCAGCACTCCTAGCCTTGCAGAATCGTCTATCTTCCGTAGATCAACGAAGAACAACTTTCCTCGATTTTCAGAACTCTGACAGATGTGGAGGAAAGAATGTTTGGTATTTAGATTATGTGGACGATATTTTTTCTCACAAATGGGCTGTGAAAAAAGCCTTTAAATAGCGAAATAAAACTTTTCGGGCAATACTGTAGATTTTTAGATGCTTTTGAAATTTTCGGGCAACAATATTTAAATAGTCACTAGACTGAATTGTGCACTATTAGATTTTTAGATGCTTTTGGAACTTTTATTCACAGCTTATTTTTATTCTATTTCTTCTAATTTAAGTTATTGAAGGGCATTAAAGTCGTTACATGAGTTTAGAATTTTTTTTCCTACTTTAAGTTTTCTATTTAAACATAGCCAGCTGATCTTCCGTGATCGGCCTCTGTCATGCGATGAGAATAAAGCCTCTGCTTCAAATGCAATTTGCTGGTCAAACTTTTGATCATGCACAGTTATTCTAGTTTCAACTATAATGCAGCTACCGTCTTCTCCTTCAAGACGTCCTGAAAAATGATGTTAGATAGATGAAGATGAATATGCGAAAGTGTCTTGCGATCCTTCCGTTGTTTCTCCTCTATTGTCTAAGTTGTGGGCATCCTATCAAATTCCAACAAAGTATCATCCAAATCCATCTACGCCAATATAACTCTCATCTTCATTTGCTACAACGAAAATATTGTATTGCGATCCAACAGCGGAATATCATATTTTATGGTAGCCATCGATAAAAAAAAACCCTCAAACAATCAAATCAATGCTCTGCGAAACTGTTGAGCCTTAACTGTGATACCACTTGTTAGGAATTCGAGGATGAGATATGGCGCGAGATGAAGTATAAATCACACAAACTAATAAATAAGAACAAGATTTAAAAGAAAAAGAAAATAAGAAGATGAAATTGGCAGATGAACATAATATTTTATTAATGACAACCAATAGAGAGAAAATATAATTTCTACAATTTTCTACTGCTTTAAACCCTGTAAACTGAATGAATAGTCTACTATTTATAGAAAACATGTCCAAACCCTTAAATTAACTTAAAATATGAAAATTATGTTAAAAATTGCGTAAAATCGAAAAAAGAAAGAAACAAAACTACGGCTCGTCGCTCGAGTTTCGAGAAGCGGGGGACAATTCGATGACAAGCGAGCGACAAACTTCCTGTTTCAATTTTGCTCCTCGCACTCAAGCGATAAGCGGGCGTTCATCCTGCGTCGTCAATCCGTTTTTTTCCTTCTTGGACCATATTTTGACATCGTTAAGTCCAAAAACTCCATAACGCGAAGCCCTGGCCCAATTTGGACTAGATTTGGGTCACAAAACCCGACACAAGTAAATGTCTTGCTCTTGACAATGCCTTCAATACCATGATTGTGTGATTATGAAACTCCTGGGCAAGAAATTCAGCGCAATGAAAGATAATATGGTTGCAACAACATACAAATGTGTTAGTGTAACAAATTGGTACTCTAATGGCACAATAAAAATTCACGTTGGACGCACTGGGTGGCCGGACATGCAACTCATGTGCAGCTAGTGAAGTGATCTGTTATGCCTCAAAATCGAGGCTCAAAAAGAAGCCCAAACAAAGGGTCCACACTCTGCGTCATAAAAAACAAACCAAAGTCATAGGTAAAGACGACGAATGCTTCACCCAAAGCACCATGTGTAAGTAGAAGCTATATGGCTAAAGCGAGGCGCCACTTGCTGCGAAACAACAATAGAGAGTTAATCCACGCTTAATCCAAAATACTATATAAGTGGCTAAAGCCCTGAAGTCGAAGCACTATCTAAGTGGTTGAAACTCTGAAGCCGAAGCACTATATAATTGGCAGAAGCCCTGATGCTAAAACGACATGTAAATGGCTGAAACCTTAAAGCTGAATCGCTCCGAAGTACTATGTAAGTGGCTCAAGTCCTAAAGCTGAAGTACTGTATAAGTGGCTGAAACCTAAAACCCGCATTATCGGAGCAGAAAGCCTCCTAACCATAAAGGAGCATTTTTCATATTAACTTCTCCCAAAAGATCTTCTACATAAAGACTTTATGCGAATGATTGATGTGACCCATATTGTAGTAGAAGAATGTTAAGTCTTGTCAACTTATTACATAGGTATCAGGCCTAGGCCCTAAAGTGGCTACCTTTTCATAGTGTATTAAATGATGCATGACCTAGTATGTGTGATTTGATGCCAACGATGGGACACTTCGAATAAGGAGATAAAGTCACTTGCCTCTTCATCCAACGGCTACCACTTCATTTATACTATTATAAAATATCACAACTCATGTCATTTGAAGAATAATGCAACTCTTTACACTTGAAGCCAAATCATCTTTAAATATATCGTCGGTTTCTGGACATTTTTGTCTCGTGTAATAGAACACCTTCTCCGTCCAAGTCTCCAGTCAAAACGTGTTGAAATTTGCTCGTGTGGACACGAGTAGGTCCGGCAAAAATTTTCCACATCATCCTTATAGAAAATGAGGTCAATATGATCCAATGACGGACTATATGAGATTCCTCTAGTGGTGCGGCAACTAGACGGGTAGCTATCAGGCGAGAATTCTAGATCTGATGTTGAGACAAAATTCGACATGGATCTTTTTTCCCCATTTAATCCTAAATTGGAGGCTGATTCAGATGAAGGATAAGATGGTCCGCCTATCTTGAACAATGATGTAGGAGAAGAGGTTGTAAATTCTTTAAATTAACGAGAATGTGCTTTGATACCCAATTTTTGGCAAAAAAAGGTGTTGAAGAACTCAATTCAGGGGATGATAGTTACGGGAATGTGCCAATTTTTGAAATCGATAACAGTAGTAATTATTTTGGAAACTCTAAAACTGTTATTGGTGATTCAATTGATATGGAAAGCAATGGAGCACGATTGGAGGCAAATAAACAACAAAGTAATGCTAATGCAATTGATTTCTTTATCGACTTACTATTGGCATTGACTTAGGTGCCGGGGGGGGGGGGGGGGGGGAGGGGGAGCGTCCAATGGATTGTTCGATTGAAATTTCATAAGTGTACGAGTTCGTTGACAAGTAATACTAATAATGAGTGAAGAGTGTCATTTCCACAAGGATTTAGAGTTTAACTTAATTCAAGATTAAATTGAATGCACACAATCAATGGTTGAAATTAAGTAACAACGATTCTAACTTTGTTATGCCTTTCAAGTAATCGCAAATATAATTTTTGGACAAAAGAAATCGATTAAGAAATTTGTGCTAGGAACTCGGATTCGTCGTTAGTATACGTTGTAATTCTCAAATTCTCACTTCTCAAGTTATTCTCAAATTAACAATCAATAATCCTAAGTTTTCTACAATGAGTGAGAAGAATAATAATAATAAAAAGAACGCAATTTTTTTTTTTATTATTAAAAAGCAATTAAGAATGTGACTCTTTTTGTTGAAAATATTAATTAATTAATTAATTTTTATTGAAAAGTCACAAGAACGTGACCTATCGAGTTTTACAGTGTTTTTCAAATATAAGTTTTCCTGTATTTTTCAAATTGTATAATTTTTTTGTCGCATATATCAATTTTTCTTTATTTTCTTCTTCATATTACTATATCATGTCTATTATCAATAATTATCACATATTGGTTACGAACTAATAGTGAGACCCAATTTTCGGCACATTGTCGAGTACTTTGAACAAAAAGCACAAGATCACTCATTAGATTGTGTTAATAGTAATTGAATATTTGACTCCATTGAAGACCACTTTTTCAAAAATAGTTGACATTTAGTGCATGTCCATTTCAAAATGTACTAGCAAATATTAAAGGTAGAGTTTAACTGTGGATGAGCAGCCCTTTGTAACTTTATTTTCGAAAATGGAAGTAGTGCCGAACCAATTGTGGGGAGTGGGACATTTCTCTAAACACATCTAATACATATAATGCAAATTATTGCAATTCACTCCCTATTTGTGAGTGAATGAAAACGATTCACTTTTCTCAACTATAAGTAAATTGTCTGTTGCCACGTTTCAAGAATTTAGAGTAAGTAATGTCTTTTGCGTAGTGCGAATTGGATATTTCTAAGATTTTATTGAATTTGATGGGCTTAGCACTCGAGTCGAGTGGCATACATACTTTTATATTTAGCACTTTGAGCTCAACAATTTAGTGTTTTATTGATTTTGATAGTTAGACTTGAAAACTTAGGGGCCGTTCTCTTTGTGTTTTAGTTTTGAGTTTTGAAATCATTTTGTGTTTTGAGTGTCTATTTTGAGATTATTGAAAATGCGTTCTTTTTGTCATTTTTTAAAATATTTCTCAAAACTTTCCTCCAAAACTTGTTCACATTGTTTTCAATTTTCCCATTTTCTAGCAATCGGAAAACTCCCCCTCCAGAGCCACCGTTTCTACCCCCACAAACCGACCACCACCCACCACCTAGCCACCAGATCCCGACATCATTCGAACCCCTTGACCTCTCTCTACAACGTCCATCGATTAATTGACCAAAAATCATCCGGAATCAGCAAGAAAAGCCTCGGTACCGCTCACTGTTTCGACCCATAAACACGGCCACCGGCCACCTTTCCGATCGCGGACCACCACCAACCCACTTCTCTCAACAAGGCGCATCCAATACTACCATGGGCCACCTTCGATTATCTCCAGAACCGACATAAGTTGTGTGTGCGAATCAATTTTTTAGGATATTTTTGATCAATTTTGGTATAGAATTGAATTGTTGTTTGTGTGGTAATTCAAGAAGGGGTATAGGGCTTCACAACGGGATTTTAATCCGATCGTTTCGGAGGAGGTTGGCCGGAGTTTGGGGGTTGGAAAGTGGCGGTGGAGTGGGCTTGGCAGTAGAAAGGAGCAAGTGTTTTGGACTGTTTCCCGTGGCTTGGCAGTAGAGAGGAGGAAGTGTTTTGGGTTGTTTCCCGTGTTTTCCATTTGGTGGACTGTTTGTGAAGAAAACGTCAAAACGGCTAAAAAGCCGTTTTGTGTTTTCTTTAGAATTTTTTTCCTTGTTTTCCAAAATTTGTTTTCGAAAAGGAGTAAGAGAACGCGTTTTCAACGTTTTAAAAAATCGAAAACAGAAAACGACTTGAAAATGGCAAAGAGAACGACACCTTAGTTTTCGAGTTGGAGCTCTTTTTTTTTTTGGGACAAGACTTGATGAAACCTTCAATTCAATTGACAAGTTTCTCCGTTATCCCCCTCATGGTCCATGTTAGCATGATCGTAAATTAGTTTACAAAAATTATTCAGGAAAAAAAATTCAAAGCATTATGTGACCGTTTTATGTCCAACTTATTGAAACTAGCTTTTCCTTTCAACTTCAACGGTGATTAGAAATTAGAAATAAAACATGTTTACATCGATTGTTGGAATTATTATTCAAAAAATATACACACGCTTGTATATAGGAGTATAAAATTTTAATGACTCAAATTGTGTTTGAAACGAATTGGGGGCTTCAAGGATAAATTTGAAGTACTTTTTGCACTGTAAATTTCATCTAGACGGCAAATTTCGCTCACTCAAATTGCTGGCCATATTTGATTAAATGTCGTGGGGCAGAACTAGAAACTTGAGATGTTTTGGTACGAAAAATTGTAAATTTTAAAATACTAGTGGGGAAAACATGCGTTGCACGTTAATTGAATAATGTTAAAAATAAGTGTGTAACAAAATAAAGAATAAGCAT
>CAIGRS010025584.1:0-17101 GCA_903798395.1 Fraxinus floribunda
AGATCAGATATCCAATAACATAGCAAAACGGATATGAATTTAACAATCACAGTTGGATTATTGGATCGGATAATTATTCTTATTGGATATAATATAGGCAAATCCGGTCTATATTCGATCCATTTACAGACCTAGACACGATATCTCAACATTACACATTTACTTCAAAATTACATGATTTAAAATTTGTGTTTCCACTATTTTGTCACTATAATATTCTTTTTCCACCTTTTTTTTTTTAACAAAAAAAAAAAAGGCACCATAAAGTAATTCAAGTTTGCTGGGTGTACACGTAGGGATGGACCACTCACAAATAGGGAATGGGTGGGTGGGTATTTCTTTTTTAGTTTTTTATTGAGATGGTCCTGCGTGTGACCCACCTCATGTGAGACATCTATAGGTATAGGGGTTCTGAATACAAATGGAAAAACTCAAAAAGTAATTTAGCGTAGTTGAAAAGGTAAACAAACGACAAAATAATGTATTATAATATTAGTATTTTCCAGAGCACGTGAAATATATGTTTGCCGAAAATTTAAATCCCTGGAAAATGACAATTCACGATCATGAGATTTCCAATTTTACTTTACATAATCCCACTAATCTTATTTCAATTTCCTTGGGTAGAAAATAAGGTTAATTCATGTGGATAATGGATGAACATTTATTGAAATCTCGGAAAATGGTACTAACGGGTGATTAGACGTCAAATTGACTTGTGTAAAATACGGTTCAAATACAATATATATCGTCAAACTGACTTGTGTAAAAACGTGGGCTTAGTAGAAAATTCAATAGGAAAACAAAAACAAAAACATCAGCATCTGCCCATCACCTACGTTCTAGAGATGGAAAATAACAAAACACATTTCAGAAGCAAATATTCTTGGAATCTTCGTTTGAGATGTAACATTAGATGCGAAGAGTAGACAATTATATTGAATTTCTTGAGCTGTGATATCAACATTTCAATTCATCAATCTATTGTTGAAAAACCAAGTATTTGGGAGCATATTAATTCTTGAATACGTGAGTTTTTGTGCGTATCACCCATTTTTTCCCTTTCATTTTCAAGAATATTTGATTTTAGTTTCTTCGTAATGCTTCAATCTTTATCTGGGTTTTGTATTTATTGATTTCTTGATGCAAGTTATGTTCTTTAGTGTTTTTAGTTAACCCGTAATGATATTTGAAGTTATAATTTTTTGAAAGATTTGCATGATTGTGTATTTAGATTTCAATATTTGTTGCATGCAGATATCTCGAATGCAATTCTTCCTTCTGGGCAAGGTTTGATGAAAAAAAATTCAGTTGATGTTTCAAGATTATTTGATTGATGACCATTGATTTGATTCTCAATACCATCTTTAGTTCGAAGAATAATTCTTTAGAAATTTTTGGGGCAATTCTTTGTAATTAGGCCAAATGAACGTGGTGGGTAAAGTTAGCAGCTTTATTACCACACCGTTTCATCCGTTTGGTGGGGCAGTTGACATAATTGTTGTTAAGCAGCACGATGGAGCCTTCAGGAGCACACCTTGGTATGTACGGTTTGGTAAATTTCAGGGTGTTCTTAAAGGGGCAGAGAAGGCTGTCCGAATAGAAGTTAATGGAGTGGAAGCCGATTTTCATATGTATCTTGATAATTCCGGTGAAGCATATTTTGTACTGGAAGATAACTCTGTAAAGGACAAGACAATTGAGGGTTTGAAGGATTCTGATAATCTTGAAGACACCTCAGGGAGTAATGACATAGATCACACTTACAATGATGATACTTTAACAGACAATAGTTTTCATAGACAAGAGGCTGAGGATTTGGATAATGGTGAGGTAGTGGTGCGAGATGAACGTGTTACTCTTGGTATGGACAGATTAGAAAGGACTGAATCTGATCATGAGCGGATGTTCTACGAGTTTCAAGATGAGCAATCATCTCAGGAGGGTTTGAGCGAATTATCGGAATATGGTTCAAGTAGATATGACAATCTAGATAGTGTGCAGCATGTGATAGAATCAGAGAATTTGAATTCAGAAGTAGTTCTGGTAAGTGTAGATGGCCACGTATTGACAGCACCCATTTCATCGTCTGAGAGGAAAACTGAACACGTGCAACAAAACATGCCTCAATTTAACGTCAGTCCAGATGAAGGGACCGAAGAGTATCATAAAGGAGAATGTTCATGCTATGCTGGTTATTTGAGTGATCAGGATACAACCACATATAAAGTTACTTCAGAAAGTGATTGTGAGATAAACAATGGCAATCTGGCTTCCAAATACGAGCCGGGGCCTTGTGAAGGAGATGAAGAGCATCTCCACCATGTACAAGAAACTCTGAACACAGCTAATCAAGATAGAAAGTTCTGCCTCGATTGTAGTTCAGAAAATATGTCAAGTAGTTTTAAGAGGGACGAGATATTCAAAATCCGTTTGGAGCTCCCAAAATTGGCAGAGCAGCATACAAATGCTGATCAGCAAAGTATGAGGTCTTCATTTGAAATTTCTGAAGTTGCTGAAGATCCACATGAAAATTCGCCTCTAAATCCCAAGACAAATAATGAAAGTGAAGAGGGGAATCTTCAAAAATCAAGAAATGATACTGGATTTTCTTCCTCGGATTTTGGATACACCAGCAATGATTCTATGGTTTCTGAAGATCCACATGAAAATTCGCCTCAAAATCTTCAAAAATCAAGAAATGATACCAGATTATCTCCCTCAGATTTTGGACACAGCAACATTGAATCTTTGCCAGAGTTACAGGTTGAAGTTGCAGTCCATGAAAAAGATGCATTTCATATGGATCACATGGATTCTGATAGCAAGCCTGCTCAAGATGTCATCAACGATCAGGATCCAGAGAAGCAGACGGATGTAGAGGTAGAAGCCAAAGGAATGCAAAGTGTCGAGGAAGCACCTACTTCTGTAAATGAATGCAGTAAAGCCAAAGTCATTGAACCTGATACTGAAGTGCCAAGCAAAGCTATGAGAACAGGCTTAGGGACAAGTAAGTCAGGCCAATAATAAATTTGGACTCATAGTTGTAATTGATTTTTAATCTGGTTTCTCACCTTCTCCAATCACATTCATTTACATGTCTTCAGGGTTGGAGATATCTCTCTGTGGAAACTTGCTTTTTGCTGGCATGGGTTTAAGTGCAGCAGCAGAAGCCTTTGATACAAACGGCATATCAGCTGAAGAACTTAAACTTTCTGCCACATCAATTGTTAAGAATGAAAACTTAATTGTTAGAATACAAGGAAAGTACTTGCCATGGGATAAAGCTGCACCCATCATTCTTGGTATGGCAGCTTATGGTTTGGATTTACCTGTTCAGCCGGAGGATGCAATTCCTGTGGAACAGGGAACTCCAAAAACAAAGGAAGATGATTCTGGATTGATTTCAACTCCTTCTGGACGCAGATGGAGGCTCTGGCCTATCCCATTTCGGAAGGTTAAGACTCTCGATCATTGTAGTAGTAATTCATCAAATGAGGAGATCTTTGTTGATTCTGAATCTGTCTCAATGAGCCAACCTGTAGAACTAACATCCACACCCCGTAGTGCCAGTGAGTCTCTGCATAAGCAACTTACAAGAACTAATGTTCCTGCTACCAATCAGATAGCATCATTGAATCTCAAAGAAGGGCAGAATATGGTTAATTTTATATTCTCTACAAGAGTCCTTGGACAGCAAAAGGTCTATTATATTTTCCTTGATTAATGTTTGTGTTTTAACTTAGATTGATATATCCTCTTTTGTTACTGAGTCACACTTTGTTGAAACAGGTTGAAGCTCATATATATTTGTGGAAGTGGAATACCCGGATTGTAATTTCTGATGTCGACGGTACAATTACCAAGTAAGATTTATTTACTTCATATGATCTGTTTTGCGATGACAGTTTAGATTTCTTTACATGCAGATGCACATATGCTTCCTTTTAGTTACAATATAGTATGCTTGCAGCTTGTACTGCAGAGAACAAAAGAATCAAAAACTTGAATGCCTGTAATATAGACAATTGGTCAAGTAAAGGCTGATTTTAACCTTAATGCCTTTCACAAGTCCTTATAGCTTATATTATAAGAAAAAGCAATCTCTTAAATTTAGTAATGTGTGCTCTTAGCAATATCTTGTTTTTCCAAATTATTGGGAGAGATGTATGAAAGGACTGTACTCCTTATTCAGCTAGAACTGAATAATGTGACATTTTAATATGGTGATGCTAGAATACAAGCCTGACGTATTTTGAGTTATAAGGCTCATATTAGCTCCGGTCATTAATGTTGTTTCTAAATACAATTATATTTTATTCATGCTTTCAGGCAAAGCAGAAAAAGTCCATTCTTAGACAAGTGAGCTCGTCAAAGAATATGGGAGAAACTAAAATATGATTGGCTACAGTTACCTAGGAAAATGTGTATGCAGGGGCGCTGCATATTTGAGGAGTTAAAAACAGAGTGTTATTTCTAATTACTTGACCTTTAATGGTAGTGATGTAGGATGCAATCAAACAATTATAGCAGAAGGGGAAATGGGAGAGAAGAAGAGAAAGGAGGGGGTAAAGAGAGGGATGATATAGGAGGAGGGAGATAGAAAGGGAAGAAGACTTAGACATACGGAAGCAAAATTTAAGAGAGAAAATACCTTTGTTTCATTATCAAAGTTGTGTGAATTACAGTGCATAAGCTTCATTTATATAGCTTTGAACTAGTCTTAATTGAAGTAGGAAAATACTATAAAATTTATGAAATCAAATCTTAATTTACGTTTCCTAAAAATAAGTATCAAAATTGAAAACTAAAATAAATAATATTTATACTAATATTCCCATCAAGTAGATAAAGTGAAGGATTACAGTCAGTATTTATGTGAGATGCTCCTGCATAGTTCACTTTCTCCCCCCCATTTTAACAGTTTTTCCAACTTACAAGTGTGCCGCAATTTTTAAACAACATCAATTCACACTTCATGGGGTTTAGCATCCCTGGTAACTTTATATCTAAGGCATGCTAATGTAAGCTTCTAAGCCGTGATGGGAGATGTGTACTGGTTCTTGGTCCTATATGCTTTCAAGCAAATCAAGGATAATGTAGTGAGAACATAATGTCAATGTCTGTTTCCGATTATGACTCACAGTTGCATTTCTATATTTCAGGTCTGATGTCCTTGGCCAGTTTATGCCTTTGGTTGGGAAGGACTGGACGCATTCTGGAATAGCTCGTCTCTTTTGTGCCATAAAGGTAATCACATCAATTGTTTCAATTGTCTGCTTTATGTCATTTGTATTGACTGGAATTCTGCCTAAACAAGAGGGCTCTTATTCCACAGTTTCTCATATGTAATAATGGTGAAATCAATAAAATAAAATCTCTATTCAACAGAAATAGCTGATTGAAGTTCATTACATCTGAAAACACGAGCCCATGGCATTGGTAAACTAGAGCCTAAAAAAGCACCAAGGTGCATATACAGCGTACTATGTTCAAGTGCTTCACAGACACATTATGTTGCAAATTAGATTCAGATAAGGAACTTACCGCATATGGAGCATAGGATCCCATGTAGTTCTGGATGCCCAACTCAAGTTGCTATAGTAGTTATAATCTGGTTAAAAAGTAGATGATTTTTTTTTTTAGTATTGGAAGGTAGTCTGGTATGTAAGCGTAATAACGATTCTCTGATGCGGAATAAATACTTTATAACTGAATAGTAAATTCTTAATGCCAAGAAAAGAATACCTCCAGCCATTGATATTCCTCACGGTGTTGCTATGCTTTCTCAGTAATGGTCGGCACTTCCAAACTCTACTCACTCTATTAGATGGTGTAAAACTGAAGGGGATTAAGAGTGATTCTGTCCGGGGACCAAACATAGTATTTATTGCCAAAATTTCCAAAACTTCCATCAAGTTTCGGCTGTTACGTTCCCACGTTTTACAGTTTATCGGTAGTTCCAAAAGGAGTGGATCATGGGGCAGTTTCATGTGAATGTAGTGGACCACTTTAGGTGAGAAATGGTCAACATGGTATGACAAGGTCTTTAGAGGTACAGTATGAGGTGCGATGCCTCCTAAACCAGGGAAAAGATCTCTCACCGAGAGAATTATGTAAGAGAGAGAATACATTTGGAAGAGCTGTAATAAATTATGAATTTCTACTGTCTAGAGATGTGAAGGAAATCATGGTAATTCAGCATTTTCGATACACTAGTCTGTGTTCTTGGATAAAATACACGCATTATGCAGTTTGCAATTTATTCATGAAGTAACTATGTATAAGTTCCTGACAGAAAATTGAAAAATAAAACAGAAGTTAATGTATAGGAATGCTCATGCTTTTTCATCAATTAAGTGCCCTGTAAACTAAAAATTTGTATAAATTTTACTATTGTTTTGGACAGTCAAAACTTTGTTGCATAATAAAAAGGAATATATATCCATCATATCTTTTACTTTAGCAGGTTCCTCAAGTGCTGGTAGCTTCATAAATTGTTTAAATAGAAGATTCATATTAAATTTGTTGTTCCTTTATTTATTCAAAAGAGTGGAAACTTCTGAATCCTATACTTATGCGTAACCTTTTTAACTAGGCTCAACTGAAGCACAGTAGAAGGTTCATGAATCCATGACTCATGCATAAACTGGGACTATACTCGTCGTTTCTCAAGCCTTGACCATGCGTTTTTCCGAGTTCAATTATTTAATATAACATTGAGTTTTGCACAAGCTGTGAATATCTGTTAATCCTTCTGTTTTGCTACTCCAAGTCGGGGTGCCTATCTTCTCATTATTTAGATGTTTCTGTGATGACAATTTTATGCCACTGCTGTTATTTTGTGGATCCTGGATGTTCATACCTTACAAGATATCTGTAGTTTTTAATATTTTATCGGAATTTCTTCATGGCATATATTAGGAATATTTAAATGTTTCAATTTTACTGCAGGAGAATGGGTATCAGTTATTGTTTCTGAGTGCACGCGCAATTGTTCAATCATACTTGACTAAAAGTTTTCTTTTCAATCTTAAGCAGGTATACTAACTCTGACCTCGAGTGCTAATGGCTTTCTAAGTTACATAATGGTATTTTCTCAAGCTTTAAAGGAGATTTCATATTTAATCAATAAAATGGTTTTCATGTATTTAAATTTTCCATATAACCTGCGTTTTCTTTCATTTTCTTTGGTCTCTTTGTGATTTGTTAAGCGTTTTTATTTGCACGTCTTTATTTCAAAGTTGGGTTCTGCTAGTTAATGCTATTAAGCCATCTTATTCGAGTGCAGCCACTAATACCACTTTTTTAATGCTATTATTTGGTTGAAGATGTAATTTCATCAAGTGAAATTTGTTCAAATGATTGCAGGATGGCAAAAGCTTACCCATCGGACCTGTTGTTATTTCCCCGGATGGCTTATTTCCTTCATTGTACCGAGAAGGTGAGTTTCATTTCCTTGGAGAACCACACATTAGCTCACTATCTTCGTTGAAGTGTTTAGTAATGCACAGCATTAGAAGTTAATGAATTTTATATACTGGCAGTACTGCAGCTAATCATTTGGACAGGAAGCTCAATTGACTTTTCCAAAAATTGGGAATTACTGATGTGATCCCCAATCTATTTTAAATAGAGCAAGGAGGGTCCCAACCTTTAATTTTTGTAGCAACTGTGTCCCCAACCCTTTGATTTTGTAGCACATGGGTGCCAAATGCGTGGTTTCATCTATTTAGATGTTGAAATGTCGTGTGAGTGTCACATGAAATTTTAATGTCCAATTGGACAGGAACCGTTCATTGGAGACCTGCATGCTACAAAATTGAAAGTCTGGGGAATCAGTTGCTGCACAACGAAGGTTGGGGACTTGCTTCTTGTACTAGAATTGCGTTGGTATGTAATTTCCCCTAAAAGATATCATTGCTCTCATGTAAGTTTATGAAGAATTTGTTGCTTATATGTTTGGGAAACCTCATAAGTTATAATTTATTTTTAACCACACATTCACAACTACTACCCACTATCCATACATTTGGATCAATATTTCTCTCATTGTAATCTCCTTATAAGGAAATTATAATGAAATCCAAACACACACTTAGTCACTACAGTTGTTTCTATCTTGGTGTAGAACTTCACTTTAAAGGGCAAATACTAGTTTAAAGTCCTTGGTGAAAAATCATATGGAGAAGAGAAGAAACTATATAGGACTTTCCTCATGGCTACTATTTTTGATCTTGTTTCCATTTTAGAGCTTTTTGGAGTTGTTGTATGAATAAATGACAAGTTCACTTGGATTTAGAAACAGCTGCTAGGATGCCGTCTTACCCATCTGCTGAGGGCTTGATGCACATCATCAAATATTTGTTTGCATGTGGCAACACATTTTTTTTTTTCATGAGTAGGATATCTTGGTTTATTTTTAGTGTCTCTGACGGAAATATTTTAATCGGTGGCAGTAATAAGAAGGGCTCCTCACGAATTCAAGATTGCCTGTTTAGAGGTAAATGTTATAGCAGGGATCCAAGCTTCGCGTACTATTCTGCCATGTATGTTGATTCTTTGAAGTCTATAAGAACCCATTTTGCAGGATATCAAAGCACTTTTTCCTTCTGATTATAATCCGTTTTACGCCGGTTTTGGAAACTGAGACACTGATGAACTCAGTTACCGGAAAATTGGGATCCCAAAGGGCAAGATCTTTATTATTAACCCCAAGGTAGTTAAAACTTACTATATGTTCACTGGAAAAAAACATATATTTATTTTACATTCAACCATAAATGTATTTATACTTGCAGGGAGAGGTAGCCATTAATAATCGTATTGACGTAAAGTCATATACTTCATTGCACACTCTGGTAAACGACATGTTCCCACCAACATCACTGGTCGAGCAGGTACTAATGCAACAAAATGTCACATATTTATCGGCTTTCAGCATGTAATAACATTCTTGCTTGCCTGTTCAGGAAGACTATAACTCATGGAATTACTGGAAAACGCCCTTGCCTTCCATTGATGACTTGTAGTGATGATTTGCTTCCATGTGCTAGATGTGTTGGACAGATTTGGCCATATCGGTATTCTTGTGATCATCACCATTTTTTTCTATCTTTGATCCCACCAGTTTTGTTGGAAGAATAGGTGATAGCCTGCTCATTGTTAAAAGCATGGGAAAACTCATTATGTAATGATAAACCTAGGATGTTGTATGAATAAATATGTACTTTGTTGTTGCTTAGCTTAAATTCATATTTCCCTTTGCCCTAAATTTGGATGGTTATTTATTTATTTATTTTATTTTTTCGAGTTCACGATATTCAACAGTGTTAGAACAATTTCACGATAATAGCTTTATGGTTATCCGTTGTCGAGAGGATTGTTCATTGACAAGTAGTTGAGTCGCGAGAACGGTCAGAGACTAAAAGATACTATGCAATTCTTCCTGCAAAACATGGTGATAGTATGTTTGGTTGGGAAGATTGCAAAAGATTGGACGATATTATAAAAAAAATTATGCTTCACTCATGTACCGAAAAGCCTTTTTTATCAGGGATAAATGAAAATATTAGCCTCCATCTCATTTATATAGGTTAGCTTGCCTTATTTTCTTTTAACAGTTATATACTCGCGTTTCTTTATTAGAAATATTTTATTTTGTTCGTTTATTAATATGCCTTGTTTAATTTGTCTAATTATAATCATATTTTCCTATTTAATTTTAAAATTGTTCAAATATAAAGATTTCTGCTTCTGGAAAATTAAATCATTCAATTTCTTTACTACTTCCAAAAATAATTTGTTACTAGATGTTGATAATTAAATAAGGGTAAACTAGAAAGTCTCTGGTAAAATAACTTTTTTTAATTATATTGAATAAAAATTTTTAATTCGTGTGAAAAATAAAACAAGTTCATATAAATGAGATGGGACTATAAAATTACAGGTCATTCACAGACCAAATTGCAGCCGAGGGTATTTGTGGGAATTCGCAAGGCCGTTGAGCGCGAAACGAAAGGCACAAGACTCGAACTCCCCTAAGTTCCTAACGCTCGTCTTAGCTTCCTCTTTCTTCTGTTTGATCAGTTTATTCCTTCTTTTTTCTCTAAACTTAGACTTTATTTGTTTAGCGATTATACAAATCAGTGCATTTAGATTTTGGATATGTCGTGGCTTCGAACGGCGGTAAACAAAGCGGTCGAAAAAGGTGGTAGCAGTAATCTTACTCGCACCGTCCGCATTTACGCCGACACAGTCGTCCAACAGGCCGGCCAAGCCGTCGCCGGTGGCGCCAAGTTATTGCAAGACCGCATTGTAATTCAACCAATCTTAATCTCTGCGTGTTTATTATATATGTAATATGTGTGTGTGTGTGTGTTTTAGATGTATACATCACATACATACACGCGCACAACAAGCCGATTCTGTTCGACGTGTTCGCAATTCGCGTGCACTAAAGTTATTGATAATTAAATACATTTAACTTGAATAAATGTGTTGAATGCCAATTAATAGCATAATATCTCCAGTAAATCTGCAACAATCATATTATCAATAAGCCTCTGAACTTCCTGCGCTGGTTTGATTCATTTTCTAATGTATGCATATGTAAATACAGAGTCAAGTTCTTTTTTAGGAGGTCTTGTATACTAAAGTTATTTATTATTGGAGGCAATAATTATGATTTTTTTTTTTTTTACTTTATTAAATCTTTTCTACTGATAGCAGCTTAGAAAGACTATGTCCAGTTCCAGCTGTGATTTTGATCCTTGAAACCGAAATCATAATTAAGACATATAATCATACCTATACTTTGATCCTGATCAGGAAATTCACTTTCATTTTTACAAGGGTGAATGTGGTCTATGTAATACAAAGAATTGTAAAATGTGTAATCTTGAATTAAGAGCACATTTTAGGGTTGGGAGAAGCTTCTAAGATCCTTTTTCATCAGTGGACAATGGATGATGACTTAGTACAATATATTTAATTCTCATCTTGTATATATACATGTTATATCGGCAAATTTATTTCCCTGATTGTTTATATTAACCTAACTAAAATTTTC
Organism: Fraxinus floribunda; assembly: GCA_903798395.1. Lineage (NCBI taxonomy): Eukaryota > Viridiplantae > Streptophyta > Magnoliopsida > Lamiales > Oleaceae > Fraxinus > Fraxinus floribunda. The sequence continues at coordinate 11,072 of CAIGRS010025584.1, forward strand.
TTAAAGAATATGCTTACACGAGTATTCATTTGGATTTGGAATTGGCCGGTAATGTATTAATATTATTTTTTCATAATTATTTTAAGGTGTTAAAGATATTTAAACTTTAATTGCATGGCATTGTAGGCAGCTCGGAATTTCCAAAACTTTAAGCTTGCGGTGAAAAGATTGGAAGAAGTTTCTGTGTCTTGCAGAGGGGCAGAAAGAGTTCAGTTACTAAGAAGATGGTTAGTTTCCTTAAAAGAGATTGAGAGACTACAAGAAGCTGCCAACACTGAGCATCTTGATATGCCGAATGAATCAAATGAGCCTCCAGCAAAGCCAACTGTGGTAGGTGTTTGAAGTGTCTCATATTTTTCTTTCTGAAATATAAATTTCTTAAGAATTACAAGCTCTTTAAACGAATGTGATTGCCTATTGAAGCTCGTAGATCACACTCTTGTCTCTTGTGATTTAGCCACTGTCATTCAAGTTTCAGAGGTGAACTTGAGTCACCTCAGTCTTCCACCAATGCTCACTATTTCTAAACTATTTCAGATTATCTTTCAGAAAGAAGATAAAATCACAGTCAAACTGTCCTGAAAAATGTAGAGTTCTAGGCTACCAATTGCAGGCTGAAGCAATACAATAAAAAATCTCAACGCCCATGATTTTAGTCCTCATGATTAATGCTCAGTAGTTATCTACCCGTCTAGCTTATAATCAACCAACGGAACCTTTTGAATTGATCGGAATCTCAGATTTGTTTCCATCTATTGTTATGAGCGGATACTCAAATTCATTATGGCTATAAAAATCAAGAAAATCATATCCTTTGAGTGCCCCTGAAAAGCAATCTACAGCCCATTCAACTTTCAGATTTGATTAGCTTACATCAGATATTGCCCTTTTCTACTATTAGATATTTTACACGCTCTTCCCCTATCCGAAGATTCTTCTATAATTCTATGCTATCTTTCTTGGCTTTTTGTTAGCTTACATCAGATATTGCCCTTTTCTACTATTAGATATTTTACACGCTCTTCCCCTATCCGAAGATTCTTCTATAATTCTATGCTATCTTTCTTGGCTTTTTGTTCTCTCCATGTTAGCATAAGTCACATACGTGTATTTCGTTATTGTAATGGACAGGTTTTGTACTATGATCCGGATCTTGGTGGAGAACCAATGTACTTCAATGATGTTTTCCTTCACAGTCAAGCCCTTGAGGGCATAACACTGTCCATGGTAAGTTTAGCAGTTTTCAGTTGCCATTTGGGCTTCTCAATCATTTTAAAACTTTCCCTACTAGATTCTTCTTGTCTCTGGCTCTCTGTCCATTCTTCTTAAAGACACATCCTCTAGATTCTGAACTTCGTTTTAGCATATTAAGAATAACCTCAGCCGTTTCCATTTCTTATTTTCTGTATTCAGATGAAAAAACTTCCATTCTTCCTTGTGCTCCATATAGCTTACTTTTCTGTACTAGATTTATAATTTAATAGGGGGGATGATTAAATCATTTCCTTCGTTTTTTTCCCTTCTAGTTGCATGTATAGTTAAGTATTTAAGTTGCCATTTGTTCTTTTTAACTGATGGGGGTAAACCAAGCTGACTCTTTTGTCTGGCCCAGATTCTTGAAGAACCTAATGAAGAGGAAATTTCTTTGCTTCTGGAGATATTTGGGTGATTCTTACTTTAGTCATTTACTTTAATAGCTTGAAGTTTCTAAGGTCTGGCCTAAAGGGCGGGCATGACTGATCATTATGAAGATTTTGAAGTTGCTTCTAGTTTTCTGTGCTTCTGCCTTGGTGAAAATTAAATATGCATACCCTTCCCTCCTCTTCTCTGTTTTGCATTCAGAATGTGTCTCGAGGGCAGGAAGGAAGTTCATACTGTGATTATGAACAAGTTACAAGATTTGGCAAAATCTTTCGCAATCTACAATGATGAAGTGCTGGTAAGGTTATTTAACTGCATGCTTTTGATAATTTCACTTGCATGACCAACCATGATGCTTAATTAAGAAATTGAAGCATTTGTTGATATTTTCCATTGTCCTTTCTTAATTTCAGGCAAAGAGGGAAGAACTACTTCAATATGCACAAGATGCTATAGCCGGATTGAAAGTAAATGTTGAGACAGTAAGGTGGAGCATACCTCCTGTAATTTTATTATTTGAGTTCCTTTATGTCAAGAGAGAAATGTGTCTACAGTGAGGTTTAGGGATGGACCCCTAATCCCTATTGATTTTATTAATTCATCAAAAAGGTTATAGCACACAGGGTGGGGGGTGAGTGGAATGTTACTTAGCACCTTACTTCTTAAATCACGCCATGGAATACTTCAGAAATGCAAGGAAAAACCAAATCCAAAATATTATATTGTGAAAACCTATTCTTTCCAGTTGAAGAAAAGTTTAAATTTCTTATTGGCGGAGCATCTACGGGTGGAAATATCAGATTATCTTTTATTATTTGCCTTGTTTTTTACTCTGAAAATATGTCCAACTTCATATGCCCCACCCTGAAATATCCAACGATGATTCAAACCCTGCACAAGAGCTTCCATATTTCATTAATTGGGACACTTTGTTCTTGTTAAGGTGTTTTCAAAGCAATTCATGAACCGCTACCTAAGTTCATTCACTTTGTGCTATATCTCTACATTGAGAATTTCTCTTACAAGTGCTAATGATACAAAAAAGAAAAAAAAATTCTCAAAATATATTCAACTTAAATATTCATATTTCAGATTTATCGATGATATTTTATTATTTAGGTTCTGTTTCCAAGCATAGAAGATCTATTCTACACATGTTCACTATCCAAATATATTGAAGGGTGCATCTTTTTGTTATTGTAATTGTTTAGTAAACAGGTGTTTGTTTGAGCATAAAGAGCCTACTACTCCCATTATTTTATCTTGTCATTTGGTTGGCTGCTGATTTTCATATGACTATTTATCATGTTTACTAGGAGGAAGTTTAACCACAGGTCAAAATATGATCTCCTTTCGTGCAACATTATGTAGAACAATTCTACTAGAAATCGGTTATTGCTACTAGTTTTAGGATTTGAATATTATTGGTAGCTAAGATTCCTATAATTTATAGGATTCAATTAGTTTCATTATCATATATAGTTGATAGGATTCCTACTTCTATTAGAAATAGGTTATTTGTTTTCTTTTCCTTTCCTTTCTAGAGATTAATTTCTTTGACTTATTCTACTAGAATTATGATATTACCTCTTCTTTCAATGCCTATATAAGAATAGGGCTAGACTAGTTGTAACATAGCTCATATTCATTATTATATAATATTCTTGAACGTTTTAGCTTTTTCTTGTTTTACAAGATTCAACTTCCATTATCGCACCAAATTGGTATTAGAGGTAGGATTTTTACCTGACTAGATGGCCAAGGTCAATACTAATGGATTCCGAGCCACTGACAACGAATTGAGGTTCAAAAACATCGAGCAATGGCTCGACATGTTGACAAAGCTCTTCAAGATGTTTGACAGACCTTAGTTGTGTTCATCATTGTAGTCAGATACAATCTCCGGGGATGGCTACCTGCTTCAGTAGAAGACCACCCCAAGCATGTTGATTCAGATTTTACCGATATACCAGGGAAGATATAAAGTAGCCCAATTTGAAGTGTGACACGATTTTTAGAATACGATGCACAATCGAAAACGAAGTATGCAAGGTTATCATAGACCATGGTAGTATTGAGAACATGGAATCCACAACATTTGTAAAAGCTACAAGTTTGAATATGGAAAAGTATTCATCCTGCTGTCAAGTTCGACTAGTTAAAGGAGAGAGAAAATTTCAAAATATGGTGGTATGCAAAATTTCACTTTTTATTCAAAAATACTACAAAGATGAGATCGTGCGGAAGGTAGTGCAGATGGACGATTTAATGTAGATTCAAAGGTAACACATATATGTTTTGGTGGTACGCTAGAAGATTGTTATGTTTGCACTTATGAAGTAATTTGTCAATACCTGTGTAAACAGAGAGAGAAGCATTTATAAGGAGGTTGGAAAAGATATCTTTCAAGATGATAGGATGTTATCGACGGTCACATTGCAATAGAGGTAGAAACACATGTACAAGTTGAAATCCCGAGACCCGATACATGAAAGTTGACAATGAATACAAGCACGAGGATGAAAAACATTATGGTGAAATAGCAATTGAAGACCCCAAGTTCAAGTTGTACTCTGATAATGAACAAGTTGAAGTTACAAAATGCTTAACCAAAGAAAAGGGAACCAAACTTCCTAATCATAAAGGAGTCAAAGGTGAGGCTTGTCAAATTGACAATAAAAATTTCCTTCGCCTTTTCTACGACCCTAATGCCAATAAATATGTATGAGGGACTGTATGGATCTGAGTCCCCATCCCAATTTCTCTGTATAAGAAGCATTAAGAATTGAGAATAACACTAGTTGCCTCTATCGTGAGTGGACTCAAGGATGAGATATTGAACCATGCATTGTTTATGAAGGAATATCATGTAGGAAGTGTCCGCGAGGTAAAAAATCAAGATAGGAGTAAAGTTGACTTCAAACAATGCAATTGATGAATACCAATGTTTATAGAACACATTAAGAGATGGACATTTCTTCAATATTAGTTACTGTAGAAATTTTGAAGTATTTTCCTCATGATTCATTATGTTTTTTTCTTCTTCAACCACATTCGAGGATGAGTTTTTTCAGGTGGGGGAACTGATGTAGGATAATTCTTTTAGAAATCAATTATTACTTGTTTTAGGATGAATGTTATTGGTAATTAGGATTCCCATTATTTATAGGATTCAATTAGTTTATTATTTAGGTGATAAGATTTCTACTTCTATAAGAAATAGGTTATTTGTTTTCATTTATTTTCGGAGATTAATATCTTTTACTTTCTACTGGATTTAGGATATTACCTCTTCTTCCAATGCCTGTACAAGAACAAGCAAGACTTGTTGTAAACACAACTCATATTGATTATTATTCAAGCTATTCTATATAATATTCTTGCTTTTTATTTTTTTATTTTCCCTTTTTTTTAGAAGGTTCAACTTCCGTTGCTGCACTTTATACACTCATGATTAACTTTGCAAAAGATTTTTTCTTAAAAAATGGGAGACACAAAGGAAAAAGAGATGTTTGAAACCATTTTTAAAACAACAACACACGGAGGTGTTAGTCAATTAAGTGACTTCAATTTATCCCATATGCTTTCTGGGGATTGAACTTGAATCTAGTACTCTGTTGGTGTGTTGGTGTTCAAGTTACCGTTTTCTGATACTTTCAGTTGCGGAGTTGGGAAGAAGTGTTTCTCCTTTTGAAGACCTTGAATTAGTAGTAATCTATTTGAGACAATGATCCTATGTATGAGTTTTATGTTTTTTTGTGGCACACAGTTATGGATGTAATGCCCATGTTTACGCCTTTGCTCTTGGAGTAAAATTACAATTCCAATTATTTCTTTGTTTATATCTTATATTCTCAGAATAGATTCTGAAGTCTCAAACATACATCAAAAACTAGATGAAATGAAAAACCAGCTGCCCCTAAGTGAAGGCGGATCCGAAGAATCTGTGATGTCAGCAGAGGTTAGCTGTTATTCGGCCATTGTTTTTGAATTTTCTGTTCTAACTAAGACAAGAGTTTATGGATGCATCAGTTACAAGCTTGATGAATCCATATTTTCAACTTTTTATTTCGAAGTTGTATTTTAGAAGGAAATATCTTCCAGCATAGGTTATATTGTGTTGAGGTAAATAATTTGCCTTCCATACCTCCTTTATGTAGATGAAATCAGAAGTAGTCTCACATCTTCTGATCTTTAATGCCTTGTTGTTACTGAACGTCTCATATATTTCAGTGCTCACTATAATTTGCAAAACTAGCTTCTTACGTGGAATCCTTATATCTTTCAGGGTTTTCGAAGATTTATGCATACTTAATGTTTCCTGGAAACTGGGAAAGGCCCAAAAAATAAAATAAAATATGTTGTCTCCTGTCAAGGATATTGAATAAG
>CAIGRS010025618.1:0-11481 GCA_903798395.1 Fraxinus floribunda
TTATGTTATCTCAAAGTTTGCTTATATGGAATTGCACGAAGAGACTAGTGGCTTGGATGATTCTTTGATGATGACATGTGAGTTTTGATGAAGTTCGAGAGAGGCTTTTGAGCTTTTTTTATATTTTTCTTATTCGTGATATGTAAAAAAAAAAAAAAAGCAGATATTTAAATATCATATTTTTGTGATGAGATAATATTATTAATTCTTTTTAATATATATTTTAATTACTTGAAAGATTCACCATTTTAAAATCTTGCACATGTCACTAAAAATCTCAGGTCGGCTCTGGTCACAACTTACTCACTACTAGCCATTGAACTTTATGCTTGTGTACTTCATCAGTCTTCGGATGGATTCCCTTTTTCTCTTCGCCTACGTGTATAACGAAAATAATACGTGGTATTTAACTCCGTCAATGAGATGCGTGGATGACAGGTCACAAAATCGGGAAAAAAAAAAATAAACAAAATAAAAATCCTCAATTGGAGACGATCCTAAACCCCAAATCGGCTACAGCTAAGACTCCATCAAGCACGACTGCTGCTACGACTACAAGGCGGTTGAGCGAGAAGCCATCGTGAGAGAAAATCCGGTGGTCAGAGCTGCAAAAATTGCCAAAAATAACCAGAAACTTCTCTTTTTCCAATAGCTGAAGGGCAAAAAGTAATGAAAATGGAAAAGAGGGCAATCCCAGCATTCATAGTGCTCAAGAATAATTCAATTCTCAAGAACATCTTTTCTTTTGGTAAACCTGCCTTCAGTGCAAGAATTTTCCACGGAAGAATCAATAATGAGTGATGGAGTACACAAGTATAAAGTTCGGTGGTGAATAAGAAGCATTGTAAAGTTTGGTGAGTAAGCTGTGACGTTAGCTAAAGTTTGATAACCAATGAAACATGTTATAAGATCATTTCCAATCATACATTTACACAATAAAATATTTTATACGTATGCCAAAAAAAAGTTCTATTTTTTAATTACATATTCTTCTAAAATCAATATTTAACACTTTTTTTTTTATACAATAATGATTGTCAAACAAGCTCTTAATTTCCTCGTTTATAATAATTGGGACAATGTTGAAGCCATATCTCATCATCTTGAAGAATAGTGGTTTTTTTTTTTTTTTTTGAGAAAATGAGTTTTAGAATAATGATTCTTTGGAAAATGTACGGTTAAAAAGTATAATTTGTTTTTTTTTTTTATGTTTACGTGTAAGTTATTTTATTGTATATATAAGAATTAAAGAGTTTTGAAATAATTATTGTCAAATATGAGCTTAGATAAATGAATTTTTGGAGAATAATAGACAAAAAAGAGCTTAAAAGTCAATTTATTGTGGTATCTAGCAGTAGAATTAAATCAAAGTTCATCGATGTTAATATATAAAGTGAGATTATTTGCTTTCATATCTTGTTTTTAATTAAACTATCTCAAACTTATCAAAAACTTTCAATTTTTGTGACGTTCAACCCTTTCAACGACATTGGTTCTTGATTCAAGAAATCATTGGGTCAATGTTATAACTCTGATTTTAGTCTTCTTGGGGGTTTATCAAAATTTGTGTGAATTTTAGGGTATATCCTATAACGGGGTACACTTCACTTGGTATCGTAGCAGTGGAATAAAATTAATTAGATAAGTAAAGCAAAAAATTAGTTTCAATGAGTCAATTTCTAGTTGTGAATCGGACGATTCACCTCAAAATTGGCTAGTTTCAACGGATTCTATTAACATAAACATCATTGTCAAAATAAATAGTTAGTTTATTTTTAATTTTAAATCATGAAAAAATTATTATTCTAAAGTTCTTAAAAAATTAATTATTTCATAAAGAAATAAATATAAAAACTAAGTATTTCTTTAATGAAAAAGTTATCTCAGTTTGTGAAAATTTTATAAACAATTTAATTTATAAGAAAATAGAAATCAACGGTGAATACTTTTAAAAATATGTGATTGAAAATGAAGTTTAATTATGTATATATGATTTATAATTTTTTTTTGTCAATCGAACGTGTCAAACCCCCTCATCAGTTATCACTATTCTTCATGGAAACGGGAATTCTGGCCATAACTGTAACTTCATGGTGTGAAAATCAAGGGTTAATTTCACAAATAGTCACCAAATTTACCTAAAAATTATAAAACGATCACTGAAGTTTAAAACTTGTAGAAATGGTCACTGAGATTTTAATTTGTTTAACAAACAGTCGCTGATGGACTATTATGATTTTAATTCAAACTTAAAGGACCAAAACACGTGGACGTAGAAACTTGACCACCTCAAATGCAAATTTCTGCGTAAGTCAATTACTTTTAAATAAGAATACACTATAGCTTTATACGAACTAAAATAAATAAAAGTGCATTAAAAACTAAAAAATCTATGCACAATCACACAAAAACATAAAGAAACATTTTTATCTCATATGTAAATTTATGGTTTTGTACGCATATAAGCGGAACGATGATTGAAATATCACTTTTACAATTTCCATTTAATTTACTCCAAAGGTAACAGTTAATAGCAATAAATTTGCACTCGAGGTGGTCAAGCTTCTATGTCTACGTATTTTGGTACTTTAAGTTTGAATTAAAATCATAACGACCCTTTAGTGACCGTTTGTGAAACAAATTAAAACTTCAGTGACCGTTTGTGAAAGCGCATGAAATTTCAGTAATCGTTTCTGTTAGTTTTAAACTTTAGCGACCGTTTTTTAATTTTTAGACAAGTTCAGTGACCGTTTGTAAAATTAACCTTGAAAAACAATAAAGCCTCCGCAATTAACTTCACATGCTCGCTATTTTTCTTATAACTCACCAACACCAACCATGAACAACGTGCATACCTTAGTCTGATCATAGAAAACTAAAACACTAAACATACCATGTGCGTACCTTAATCTAATCATGGGATGGAAGAGGGCACCATATTTTAGTTAGGGCCATAGTTAAGTTAACCCCTGTTTGGAGCACATTTTCTACCACGTGAAAATTAAAAAAATAATCGTTGCACTAATAACTGGACCCCACCTTAGAGAGAAGAAATCAAAAAATAGTATGTAAAACCAAAACTGATTCAAGGTAACTGAGAGTTCATACTTGCACAGGAATCACGAAAGGAAAAGACTTATCAGATAAAATAGCATGCAATATTTTACAGCCGGTCAAAATTGTGCCTTTTCCACCTAACTAAAACAAGATTACCTTCTACTTATCCCTAACATAAAACATAGATCAACTGCTAACCGTCTATCAACAAAACTTCTGCCCGTCAATCATACAAATCAACAAATAAATGAATCAGCACAGAACACAAGTATTTAGCACGTACATGCTATACTTGATCGAACTAGAAAGTGATATCCAATCCTCCTTGCCAAACACGCCATTGAAGGGTTTGCAACAATAGGAATAGAGATTGTACAGATCTTCATAATTACCCCCAAAAAGATATACCTCCTAGATTCTGCCAGTCCTTTTAGCATCAAGAACACAACCCCCTGTATCATCTACAAATGTGAACTTCCCTAGCTAGCTTATTGTAACCTCTATAATTTTCCTTGTGCACTGTTCCTAATTTAATCGTTAATTCAATAGTTTTTCCCAAGGAAATTCGAACTGCTTATAAATCTCGTACCATTTCCTTAAACGTTCTGCTTCAAACCTCTCATCATTCAGAAGCAATACAGCTCCCTTCATTGGATATAGTTTCAACTTGACATAATTCATCTCATTGTTACCTACAAATCTTTCATCGCCTTTTTTCCTAATCTAACCAACATATAATTTACACGGTCTAATGGGAACCGTTGAACTCATCACAGTTCTAACTATTCCTATGAGCTCGGGCCAGTATTTTGTAACCTAATATGTTCATGTGCTTTCAAAGCCTCAGAAGTAAAATTCTCCAAAGCCTTAAAGATAGGAACCAAACCTCCTTGTAAACTGCTAGAAGCCGCATCATGCACCATTTTTACAGCATCCTTGTGCTTTATCCTCTCATCAGCCACTCGTTTCCTCAAAGAATCCAAGTCCACCTTTAGATCATCCAATGACGAAACTCCATTTTCTGAAGGAACCATAGACAAACTAGTTTTGTCAGACTTAGCGTCATGTTCAAGTTCCACTCTTCCCCTCTCCGTCCTGTGTGTTCTAAGCTGTTTCTTAAAATCCTTTGAAACATAATCTGCTTTGAGCCTTTGAAGCTGCTCTTCGTTTTGTTTTTCCCATAGCTGTCGCAAGCTTGAAGCAAATGTATTCATTGTATTCGCCACCCGCACCTCGGATATGGCTTCCATGGCTTGATTCCAATCATTACAAATTACAAAAATGGGAGGAGCTCCAAGCCGGCATGGGGAGTAGGGAACAGGGCCATCGGGGGTCTCTTCCGGCTCATATTGAAGACACCGCAGAAGCCAGCCATTTAAGGATTCAACATAAGACTTTTGAGTGCCAATCCAATCATTAAAACGCTCACACCATTCACGAAGCTCCATCTCCAGTTCAGCTGTTGCCCTCAGATTTGAATCTGTTCGGAAACCAGTGTTGGCTCTGAGCCTCCGTATTTTACTCTCCATGATAGCTTGAAACTGCTTCTGATGACACTTGAGCATCGACTTCCACATTCTTATCAGCCTACATATTACAAGCTACCAATTAAATGAATTGAAAGAGCAAGCACTCTACACGATATTTAATTCAGGAAATGATAGTCATATTACATTAATAATAAAGGTTTAAAGACTGAAAATAAAAAGGTTATCCTATAACAGGGAGTATAAGTTCGGATCAGTTGCAGTTTCTGCTGTGCTGGGGGAGAAGAAACTTTAAATCAACACAACATGCTATCACTCAATTCTAGTTAAAAATTCAAATAAATAAAGAAAAATGACAGAATATGGCCGAAGAATATCAGGTTATCTGCAGCAGAGGTCATCAAAAGAATTTGCAATTATTTATAAGCCCAATGAACCAGTAAATGGAAGAGAACCTTCCCAATTGCCACATTATTCATTTATATTATACAGAATAACAAACAGGTGGATGGGTGTCAAGAGTGCTAGCAAGTATCAATAATAGTTGAGAAAAATTATTACAAAACCTGGACTATGAACTTCCTTTAGATATAAGTTCTTTAATAAATATAGGACACGGGATTTCCTTGTATTGAGACTATCATCGATCATTGATTTTTAGGACAGATGCCTTCCTCTGTTCTTTCTATTTCTGTCTTTTCATTTCTGCGTTACATCTTGCATCAGTTATATCTATTCCAACTCAGATTAAAACGTTTCCGATATTCAGCAAAAGCAGCATCAAACCCAACCTCAGGTCTAGAACCCAAGACTAAAACCAACAAACAGATTTCACACATCAAAGTAGTATATCATGCCATTCATCAAATCCAGCCGATATAAAGACCAAGAGAACTTACATTTCCAACTCCAAAAATTGATGAAATTCATGTTCAGTCTGCTACGGTGCTACCCCATTACGAGAGAAAGAGGGGAATCCATATCCATGTAATATGAAAAACATATGGAATAACTTATTGAGTATTCCTTTTCATTCCCCTCCACTTATCTCAACATAGAATATGCAAATTCTTCATCCTTTCCTCCCAAACATGCCAGAGCATAACTGCCTATGTTATTATCTTTCCTTTGAAGTTTATTATTCCTCGAAATTGTTCATGGCAAAGTAACTAATTTACCTTTTTTCATGTAATAAATCTGTATCTTGCTGGCTGCATCACAGGCAATGGCAGTGTATAAACATTCAATCATTGCATGTATTTGCATTCAAACATATGGAAGTAAGTGGCTGTGCTCGTGGATATGCACAAGCCAACTTCAGTGCTGAGCAATTTGTCAGACTCAAAAATATAATATCAAAACACGAAAAACTGTCGACAATGTCATTCATCCATTTAAATAGATGACAGAAGGGGAACAATAAAATACTACCGACAGAGACGGAATAAGCAAGTCTACTTACTGCTCCATGCATGTTTTATGGGGACAATGTGCCACAAATCTATGAGGTTGATTACATAAAAAGGAGAATAACAGGAAGCATGTTCATACCCATGAATCAATTCAGCAATTTGGGGTTGCAACTCTTTATCCCTCAACTCGTGTATCTTGCTCGAAATTGCATCAATTGTTTTAATGCTAACCTTAAGCCTAGTTAGGGATCTTCTGATTGCAGCTTGAGTAGCTTCAATCTTACCAGGGTCGGCTCCTTTCTCATCTAAACCTTTTAGCCTCTTGCATTGTCTTTCATATATAACACGCAGTTTTTCTTCTTCCTGATCAAAGTAACCACATATTAAGACTGCGCAAGGAATACCAAGATAACATGACAAAGTATCTTGAGTGCGGAGTTGGTATAATAATTATTATAAGAATAAGAGAAACGAGAAATTTCAAGTCTCAACAAATGCATCATGTAGTAAGCTCACTTCACACGCACAGAATTCGTGCCAAGTAGCCTATAGCCAGCTCACAAAAGAATAAACTATGATTTGTGGGAACCAAGATGTGTTGAGCATTACTACAATCTTATATTATCTACCTGTACTCAGAAAATTCTAAGGGCCCGTTCGGTAGAGATTAAAATCGGATTAAAATTGAAAAATTAGCCGTTATTGTTGACTTTTATTAGACGGGTGAGACCGGCCATATTTTCAATTTTAATTGGATTTTAATCCTTACCGAACGGGGCCTAAATACATTAAGTCATTTCAGAATCTGCAAATGACACATCACAAGTGTGAGCGCAGATAATAATTTATTTGTTCAACAAATATCTTTTTGAATAACAAATAAAAAAACTGAGAATTGACAAGTTTCTTCCCAATGAAGTTCTTTCAGTACTTGGGAATTGTTACTTGCGTACTTCTAATGCCCAGCAATTTCATATTTGTTAACTTCTATATTACATGTCAAGTTAAAAAGTTCAAATGATATAAATTTTGCAATCATAGGAGTAACAATATTTTAGCATCAATACATCAGATAACCAGTTCAAATGATTCCTTCCATTAAACACAGCATTTCTGCCCTTGACGAAGTTCGTATCCTTGGCACTTTTATGGCTCTCCCACCAATTAATTCACATTCTAGCTTGGGTCTTACAAGACATAGTTGGTTCTTAGTCACTTTAATTTTCTCCAGGGATGGCGATTCAGCTCTAGTTCAAAGGACGATATAGATGAAGAATTCAAACTAATATTAAGTATAACCATTAAAAGTCTCGAGTCTTTTAACTGCTTAAAGGGTATCTCATATCTGAAGGACAAGACCATCAATTCAAGTGCAAAATGAAATGTACTGATGAGATAACCATAAACGCCAGATACTTTTCAACATTATCTATTACATGAGAGTGCATGACAAAAACCAAGAGAAATGAACAAGGGATAAGGTGTGCTTAGGCTCTTAAAATCTAAAGCCATATTACCTTTACTTCCTTGTATAGTTTTTCTTCCCATGCATACAGCTTGTCCAGCGTGGACGAAAGGTTACATACACTGTTGTTTGTGTCCTTCTCAACATCCCCAAAATAAGACTTTGCCAACTTCGATGTTCTGGAAGCTAAGTTTATTGACTGCATTGATGGAGGATTTGATGACAACAGGGATGGAGCAATGGGGTGCAAAATCTTGGAAAGAATCGCTGGTAAAGGATACACGAGTTATAACAAAATCTCAACGTATGTGTTCCACAAGAATATCACTAGTCATTACCTCAGGAAAGAACATCAAATATACTTATCGGAATTCTTAATAGAATCAAAAGAAGGAATCAAAAGGTGAACCAAACAAAGTTTATTAAAAAAGAAAAAGGAAAAAAAAAACTACGGAAATGAAAAGACCAACTTCCAAAGCAAATTAAACTCTACAGCTATAACAGCAATATGCACGTCTTTCATTAAGAGTCAATCGTATATCCATATTTTGAAAGAAAACAGGGTATCACGTCTCTTCCGTAGGGATTTTTAGTAACCTACTTCTAACAGGTGACAACCATCATCTGTTCAGCCATACAACAAAATAATACAAAATGTACCAATGCATAGAGAACAATCCTGTTAATCTAAACTCTTCACTGGTAGAAATAACACTAAACTACAGAGAATTCCAGGAATTATTAAGAAGGAAAAGAGAAATTTATAGCAAGAAGACCACCTTTTAGAATGCCGGGATGATAAGGTACCTTCCCAACTTCAAGCATCATTGCAACCTCTTTCCCATAGCTAGAGGCAATCTGGAAGTCATCCCTGATTTCAGCCACAACCTCCCGAAGATCTCGAGTGCCATGAGGTGATAATGTAGTTAAGCTGCTCAACTTGGAGGAATCAGCTTCATATTTTGGCGTCTCATCCACCTCAAAACTCACCCCTTTCTTCTTCACTGAACCCTCATCTACACTCTTCGATACAAGACTTTCCGAACTGCTTTTCTCATCTGTCAAAATAATCGACCCCGTAGCCTCACTACTGGGCGACAGATCTTCCTTAAGTGTGCTTTTAGTATTATATTCGGATGGCATTGATGGTTTTGCACTTTCCTCACTACTCCATGAAGGCACTGATCTGGAACTGCTCTCACTACCCATATATAGTGCCCCTGATCTTGAACTGCCCTCACTTCTACGCATTGGCCCTGATTTCGATCTACTCTCTCTATTTTTATGCAGTGGCAGTGATCTAGAATTAGAAGTGCTTGGTTTCGAATTCTTTCTCGTTTCTGCACTCTCTCTCTTCCCCTGTTGAACCTCTCTATACCCCTCATTCTCCGTTTCTTCCTCTAAATCGGGAATACCCTCCCTCTCTCTCACCTCATTTGAATCCGGGCTACTAGAAACCGATCTAAACCCATATCCACCAGTTGAATAATAACCCTGGTACCCGACGTCGTGCCCATCAAACAGGTTCCAAAAATCCCAGCCCGTGGCCTTGGGCGATGGTGGAGGCGGTGGTTCTTTAGGAGGACTCACTTTCACACCACCATTTCCATAAGGGGCCGGGAAATTCCAATATGAATTCAAGTACCCATTAGTTGACTGGGCTGGTGCTGCCTCCTGAATCACTGTTTTCATCTCCAGAGCCGACTTCCTCGTGTAATACACATTCGAATTGCTCGAATAGTATCCCGGCATTGGTGGTAGCTGTTGCGACGGCACTCCCGGTGGACCCCACAAGTACTGATCCACTGGTTGTTCCATCGGAAAATAAGAAGAAGAATAAGGCTGCCCATATGAATTAGACGGTGGTGGGTATGAATAACCATCATTCATCATCCCATAACCATACCCATACCCATTATATCCACCCTGCGGATACTGAGATGAATACCCTCCTTCAACGTGATGCAAATGATTTCCATCCTCATCATCATTCTTGTGTGTATGTGTATGTGGATGATGATGATTCCAATCATCTTCCTCATCCTCATCGGAATCTGACAAATGTATATGAGACTCATCATCCTCATCGCCATGGGCATGTAAACCAGGACCACCGTTAGAACCCGAGGTCCCTGAATTATGCGAAGAGGAACCCTCTTTGTTAATTTTCCTGGTTTTCTCCAATGGCGGAAGAACTAAGGAAGGCGAAGACAGAGAGGAGGAAGAAGGGGAGGCAGTAATTAGCTCCTCATCCACGAATTTCTTGAGAGCATCGCCTACTTCCTTGAGTGACATGAAGTATGAAACGTGGGCCGCTGCCAGGGCGAAGCGGTGTTCGGCGGAGGCTCTAATCAGTTCCCTCCGCTCCCGGCAGCGGACCACCAGAGGCAAGTCGTCCGCCTTGGACCCACTACAGCCCATGTCACATAGCAGAATCCAGGGGTGAAATTTTATGCAATTGCATTGTGAATGGAAATAAAAAAAGTAAAAAGAAAATTCAAAACAGGTAGATCCTTGAGAGAGTAGAAATCAGAAAAATCTAGAGAGGAAAAGTTTGGAGCTAAATTATGTTTAATGTAATAGAACCATAATGGCGGTGGGGCTGGGAATAATGCAATGTACAATCAATGAAGCACGAGGTACAGCATCTGGTTTTTGTAAATTTCGGATTCATACATGAATCTGGTGTGCAATGTAAGAACGTATATTTGGTAAGAGAGAGGGTTTTAGAAAATTCAATCTAAATCTGACCGTGGAAATGGAAGGAAGTGAATCTTTGTCGTTGGTTCAAGAAAATCTGTAGTATTTTCTTGATTATCCTTTTTTCTCCTTGGTGAATCAGTAGTGTGTGTAAATGTGTGCTTCTTGGGATTTGTTTCTTGTGTGTCAGTCTGTGTCAATTAACGAAGTAAATGTGTCGAGAAGCGTGTTAGGTGGTTGAGGTAGGGATAGGGGTAAGCGGGTAGGAGGAGGAGGAGGAGCAGGAGGAAGGTCTTGAAGTGGGTTTTTTTCTATTCTGTGTTTCGAATTTTTGGGCTTTTTGGTAGTTGTGTTTTGCTGGGTTGTGAAATTTGGGTCCGTTTTCTTGTGGGGTTGAGAAGCGGTGGAGGTGGTGGCGTGGTCAGCGGTGTCAGAGGTGGCAGAAGGAGAAGGCTTTCATCATTAATCCTGTATTTTTGTCGAGCCGTGCTGTTTGGTGGCCCGGGATCCGCCAAATGGCGCCCTGATTTGACCCGGAATTTAATCCCGGGCCAAACAGCTTTTTCCATTTTTGACATTCCTCCTCCTTTTTTTTTTTTTTTTTTTTTATGCTGTTTGGAGCTGTAATTTACTGTTTTCTATTACATTTAGGTTGTGAATTTAGAAAATTTGTTCAATCTCTGTTAAAGTTTTGGTCTTCAAACGTGCCTATTGTTGTTTTTAATCCACTTTTTGTGCATTCTATGGTTTTGTGTGTTTATTTGTTTGCACTATAGTTTTATTGTGTGATTAATTTTTTTTTTTTTAAAAGAATTATTTGGGATTGGCACTATTATCTTTCCTCTTTGGAAAATTCTATTTGTACCTAATTTTTTACTTACGCGTCACTTGTCAATTCGGTAATCCATTAGGTAAAAAATTAGATACGTGTAGCATAATTCTTCCTCTTTTGTAGTATGACATATTAATATGTGTTTCTTCTAGCAAGTGTATGGGGATTTTTTATATTTTTGTATAGAGTTTTCTTTTGTTTGTTAGCTTAGGGTTATTGGTGATGGATTTTGCCGTGGCAATGGTGCTTGTGTTCTGATTTGGTGGCTGTGTAGTGGAGGTGAGGTGGTGGTGGTGGTGGTGGTGGTTCCTATTGAAATTGTTGTTCAAATCAATAAAATGAGACATAGAATGAAAAAACGGAAATATGGACAAAATTGTGGCCATGCGGCCGCATGGACCCATGCCAGGACTAAAGGTTCCGGAACAATTTAAGTCATGCGGCCGCATGGAAGAAACGGTTAGCCATTTTTTGACCTTTTTTTCAAATTCTGGTGGCTTTTGTCGGGTTTTTGGCACCACTTCGTAT
>CAIGRS010025627.1:0-11870 GCA_903798395.1 Fraxinus floribunda
CTAATTGCGTTATTTTCAAAGTTCAGTGACTAATTGCGTGCATGCATGAAAGTTCAGTGACTAAATAGGCAATCCACTCAAATTGATGAGAATTATGATTTTTAAAAGTTGATTTAATCAAAAGTTTTTAAAGTAAATGATTTGATAAAGATAAATAAGATGTGTAATCAATATAATTTAGCTTAAGAATGTCTTACTTTAAAAGCTCTCAAAAGTTTTATAATAAATGCAAAGTGAAACGATATTTATAGTGGTCAAAATGCCAAAATTTCTGACCAGTCGGACAACCCATCCAAGCGTCCGCATCCTAAACCTGACAACCAAACTAGCCCGTTGTGCGTTAAAAATTAGAAAGGTTAAAAAAATGACCATTAGGTGAACCTTTTTTTTATTTTTTAAAGTAAGTAACATTGTAAAAGTTTTATGGAAGAGTTTTTATGAAGTAATTTTTCTCGTGCATAAAAAAATTATTCTTTTGACATTTTAATGATTCATTGTTAAGGATTAAAGTATTTTACTTTTACATATGAATCCGAAACATGTAAATCCAATATGTTCGATGTTAAACTATTGAAGTTCTTTGTCTTCGAGTGATTTGATGTGAATGCTCGGCTTCCATCTTGATTTTTATTGACCGTCCAACGCGAGTCTTTTGGATGTGATATTTTTGTCTCCAATTGATCAATTTTGCAACAATAACTATGAAGACTCAAATTCAATGGTTAGAAATAAAAACAATTTTGTTTGTTATAATCAAAACATGAAAATCAACCATAGGTCAATAAACGAATTGCCATAAAAAACCGTACAATACATAAGCTCAGAATTATGAATAAACGAATTTTCCATATATAAATAAACTGTACAATACAATAAAACTACAACACGAAATCAACATTATAGTCAAAAATCAAAACTTGAAATTAAACAATCAAAAATTAAGAATTAATTCCAATAATGATTTCAGTCTGCAGAAGTAAACGAAGAGATTGGGACAAGAATCAATCGAACTAAACTGCTGTTTATAGCTATGTGGTGAAAAAACTTAAATATTTTCAGAAAATGAGAAATATATTACACTTCCATTTAGTATGATCTTTTTACAAATTTGAATGATTATCGATTTGTGTTTATTTTCGGGTTCTTGATACAAGATTTGATAGAAAGACGTGCATTAATTTAATTGTCTTTTTTAAAACGGTCAAAAGAACTCAATATTTAGATGATCGTGGACGTTGTTTTGGTTTTAAACGTTTTCGACATGATAAATATAATTTTATTTATTCATGGGAACTATTAATTGAGAATAAAAATTGTGATAGAAAAAAAATTTAATTATATAAAATGGGACCAAAATTTTTCTCTATTTTGAAATTTTTTTTTTTTCTCTTAAAACTTTCTCTACTTTTCACCAAGAAAATATTTTTCCTTTTTTTTCTTCTCTATTTTTAAGTTTCCTTTTACAAAACTTTCTCAAATACGCTCTACAAAAGCTATTAAAAGCCCAATCAAAATAACGTGCATGTTTCTTCTTCTTCTTCTAACTTTAACAGGCGCAGGAAAGGGAGAAACGACTATGGCGGTTTCTGTAGTGTAGCATTGTGAACAATTTACTGTGAAGAACGTAGGCAAAAAAACCCTCTTGACACCAGTTTTGTGTTGCGTCGCTGACTTCTTGTAATTTCTGCAGAGGACAATTCGTCTTCTTCATCACCAAATTCGGAAGGTAATATCATTTTTTTTTTTTTGAAAATTTTAATATGAGATTCGTTTGCTTTATATCTATTGGGCTTCTAGCTCCTTATATTTATATTTATTTTTATAGGTAGTTCTGTTTTCAATTTTTTTTCTTGATGGTATTCTTCCTTATGCAAACCTCTCTTGAATTTTTAATGTGGTTGTTTATGGTATTCTCCTCGCCTTTAGAAGTGTAATCAATGAGACACTCAGGGCCAAAATCCATGGAGGCAACAGGTGCCTCCGCCCCTGCTCATGGTATCATATGAGTATATAAGACCCAAAAGAAAGTCTCTTTTTTTTTTTCTGTGAGTGTAATTAAGTTGAATTATGGAGTTGCATAGATGTTAATATATATGGGGCATCGTACATGCACACAAGCACAGCACCTGCACTTACATGAGCTGAAATGGTATAATATTAAAAGGAGGCAAATGTGCTGTTTGGTTCTCAACAAAAAATAAAATTTAAAAATAAATAAATCAATCTTATCTTTTCTGGTTATTTTTCTGGCAGATTGGGGAGACTGTCTGTATAAACTGATAGTACTAAAATTAGGGATTTGAAAGTGGAAATTCAGACTATAGGGCGTGAGAAATGAATGAATCTCCCTCAAACATGAAAAGGAAACAACCAGAAGAGAATTCGGAGGGCAAGGAAGAAGTTCCCGCTCAAGAATCCTCGTCGAAGAAGCGCAATTTATCACGGACATGTGTGCATGAGGTAGCAGTTCCGAGTAGGTATTATGCAAATAAGGATGAATCAGTTCACGGGACACTCTCAGATCCCATCTTTAATGGCAAAAGGGCAAAAACCTACCCATTCAAGCTCGATCCATTTCAAGAAGTTTCTGTAGCATGTTTAGAAAGAAACGAGTCGGTTTTGGTTTCGGCACACACTTCAGCTGGCAAAACTGCAGTGGCTGAATATGCTATTGCCATGGCCTTTCGGGATAAGCAGAGGGTTTTATATACTTCTCCATTAAAAGCTTTGAGCAATCAGAAGTACAGAGAGTTGAGCCAGGAGTTTTCTGATGTAGGGTTGATGACAGGTGACGTAACAATTTCGCCCAATGCGAGTTGTTTGGTGTTGACAACTGAAATTCTTAGGGGAATGCTTTATAGTGGTTCCGAGGTGTTGAAGGAAGTTGCTTGGGTCATATTTGATGAGATACATTACATGAAAGATCGTGAAAGAGGTGTTGTTTGGGAAGAAAGTATTATTTTCTTGCCCCCAGCTATTAAGATGGTTTTCCTTTCAGCAACAATGTCGAATGCTACAGAATTTTCAGAATGGATATGTAATATACACAAACAGCCATGTCACGTGGTTTATACAGATTTTCGGCCGACACCCCTGCAACATTATGTTTTTCCCGTTGGAGGCTCTGGTCTGTATCTTGTTGTTGATGAGAACGAACAATTCAGGGAGGATAATTTTTTGAAACTTCAGGACACTTTCGTCAAGCAAAATCTGGCCGATGGCAACAAGAGTGGTAATGGGAGAGCGAGAATTGTGACAGGTGGGACCGCTTCTGTTGGTTCTGACATATACAAAATCGTTAAGGTGGATATCGACCTATCACTTTCCATTTTATTTCTACTGGTAGTCTACGTATATCTGTTTTTATAAAATATCATCTACTAATAAGTTATTTCACCTTTGAATGTATTAATTTGCAGCCATCTTCGTTGGTGACTAATTTACTGTCATTTAATGTTATCTCTTACTCCTTCTTTGCCTCTTACAAAGTGTGCGGTGTAAAAATTGTATTGTTTCATAGCTCTAAATTGAAAAATTGCTGAATTTCAGATGATTATGGAGCGTAAATTCCAGCCAGTGATAATATTTAGTTTTAGTAGAAGAGAGTGTGAAGGACATGCCATGTCAATGTCTAAACTTGATTTTAATACCCAAGAGGAGAAGGAAGTTGTGGATCAAGTGTTCAAAAATGCAATCCTTTGCTTAAATGAGGAGGATAGATGCTTACCTGCTATTGAACAAATATTGCCATTGCTTCAGAGAGGCATTGCTGTTCACCATTCTGGCTTGCTTCCTATTGTCAAAGAACTTGTCGAACTTTTGTTTCAAGAAGGGCTGGTTAAGGCTCTATTTGCCACAGAAACGGTACTGCTGTTTACAAGAAATGCTCTTCAGATATTAAATTTTGAACGTACTCCTATTTTAGTTCATCCATAAGAATAATTTGACACTTACTGAAGGTCTTACGACATTCTTATACAAACTGGTATTAGTACATACATAATAAGAATATCTAATGTGAATCATTGCACTTTCAGTAAAAATAAAAATAAAATCTGCATTTATTAATTGTTGAATTTAATTCGAAACAGTTTGCCATGGGGTTGAACATGCCTGCAAAAACTGTGGTTTTCACAAGTTTGAAAAAATGGGATGGTGATAGTCATCGATGTATTGGATCTGGCGAGTATATCCAGGTGAGTAGTTGTTACAACATTATTACTAAAAATAGAGATACACATTACACCTACTTTCTGTTTATGATTTTTTGATATGGTTGTTCTTTCTAATAGATGAGTGGTAGAGCTGGACGTCGTGGTAAAGATGAGCGGGGTATTTGTATTATAATGATTGATGAAAAGGTAATTTTATTGCTGGCATTATTTATCTCAGTTTAGCTATAGGGAAAAAATAAAAATTTAGAGTAAATTTTCCTTGGAAAATGGATCTCATACTGAGTTACTTTCCATATCTTGTAACCATTTGGCAGTAGCCGGTATTGATTTGGAAATTGTCTTGTTGTTGATGAAGTTATG
The DNA here is from genome assembly GCA_903798395.1 of Fraxinus floribunda. Lineage (NCBI taxonomy): Eukaryota > Viridiplantae > Streptophyta > Magnoliopsida > Lamiales > Oleaceae > Fraxinus > Fraxinus floribunda. Next base: position 4,536 of record CAIGRS010025627.1, read on the forward strand.
GAATAAAGTGTAATGCCTAACTGGACCTTTGTACATTCAGTCGTATCAAGACTACATTGCTAAATAACTGCTGTTCCTTGAACTCCCATTATTAAATATGGACCAAAAAAGGCAAGATAGATAAGAATGTCAACAAATGCTAAAACTCACTATTTTATGAATAAGTGCTGCTACTGAAGTAATCCTCTGGATTGGAGCTATTGCAAGATCAAGAATTATGCATATGTTTCAATTACTGCAAACCTACATCTAATCATATGTGACCACCAGGACATGAAATCTCACTATTCCAAGTATCTTAGAAGACATGATTTAACTAAAATTCTCATTAGCAATTGAACGTTCCTTCTTGAAACCAGATGGAAATGAATATCCTTAAGGACATGGTCCTGGGTAAACCGGCACCGTTGGTCAGTACTTTCAGGCTAAGCTACTACTCAATCCTGAACTTATTGAGCCGTGCTGAGGGACAATTTACTGCAGAGCATGTTATCAAAAATTCCTTTCACCAGTTCCAGTATGAGAAGGTTTTCCTTGAAAAATTTCCTTATTTATCTTCAGAGTTTTGGATCTTGGTTGATATTGTGTAAACTTCTTCCTTAGGCATTACCTGACATTGGGAAAAAGGTCTCCAAGCTGGAAGAGGAGGCTGCAGTGCTTGATGCTTCTGGAGAGGTCTAGTTATTCTGATTAGTTGTCCTTGCAATGCATTATTTAGATATGATTTAAGTGCTAAATTTTTCATGTTAAATTTTTAAGGCTGAGGTTACTGAATATCATAAGCTACAGCTTGAGATAGCCCAAGTTGAAAAGAAAATGATGGCAGAAATGATGCGGCCTGAAAGAGTTCTGTATTTCCTTCAACCTGGTAGGCTGGTAAGTGAGAAAATAGGTGTTTGAATATATTATATATGCTTCGATCTAGGATAATGTGAATCCCATCTATTGCTTCCTATTGCAACTTCTGTTCATTTGATCAGCTTGCATGTCACTCTTTCCTTATTTGTGAGTCCCTGCTATATCTCTTAGCAGAAAATGCTATATCCCTTATATTTCTGCTGTGTATTGTTTTCTGTTATATGCGCACTGTTAATATAAGGTATGATTACTCAAAGGGGATCTAAAAGTGTTTGTCTGAGTTCATTGTGATTCTTTTCCTCCTTGGCTGTTCCTCTTCTACTTCTATGCGGTGTTGGAAGAAAGGTATTAGAAGAGAGGCTTTGGACAATCATTTTTGGGATAAATCTGTTTTATATACTGATTTGGATGCAATGATGCTTAAATCCCTTTGCTCCCGCTCCTGTGGGTTGTTTTTGGTTGTGTGTTGTTTCTGGTTTTACTTTTATGCACTCTCTGAGTCTGAGGAACTGCAGGTTAAAATAAGGGAAGGTGGCAAAGATTGGGGTTGGGGAGTTGTAGTCCATGTGGTGAAAAGGCCCTCGGCTGCATTGGGCTCTTTGCCTGCTGCACTTACTTCTTCCCGTGGTAGTAGTTATATTGTGGACACTTTGCTTCACTGCTCTTTTGGCTCGAGTGATAATGGTTCTCGACCCAAACAATGTCCTCCTCATCCTGGAGAAAAGGGGGAAATGCATGTGGTAAGTTGATAACATATTGAGCAAAAAATTCTGCGACATAAAGCTTATTGTTCATTGAAATTTAGTCTGACTGGAGCATGAACCTATAACTAGATATATGCCATTTAGAAGTCAATATACATTGGTTTTTTTGTCAGGTTCCTGTTCAGTTGCCTCTTATTTCTGCACTCAGCAAGCTCAGGATTGCTGTTCCTTCTGATTTACGTCCAACGGAAGCTAGACAGAGTGTTCTGCTTGCTGTGCAGGAGCTTGAAAAACGTTTTCAGCAGGGCTTTCCGAAGCTTAATCCTACGAAGGTATGTCATTCTTACATTGATAATGAGCATATCCTAATTGACACTATTTTCTTATATTGATTTGGTGTAGATTGTTGCTCATTGTTATATTCAGGTTAGCCTGATGTTGTAAAGCATCCTCCTTTGTATGAAGTTATGAACCATGTTAGTATCACGGTACAACAGTTGATTTGTACCCCGGATTTTGGTACCATAGTGAAATTATAAGGCTGTTGATATATGATATCCAGCAATGAACTCCTTTTCATTTTTATTTTTTGTTGAAGTGTAAATCATAGTATCCTAGTAAGCAACAAAATTGATGCGACTATTTAAACTTGTCTTTGTTTGTTCATTATTTTCCTGAAATCAAATATTTTCATAAACATAGTTAAGACTAAAATGTAGAAGTACATCATACCAAGACAAAAGAATGGAACAGTAGTAAGAGGCAGGAAAAATTTAGTTATCAGTCATATAATCATTTGTTATTATTGGATAGAGGCAACATCAGCTCAACTATCATCACCGTCCCTCTCAGTCCATTTCATGGTCTCTATCATTTGAATTTCTTGAATCTTTCCTCTTCGGACAGAGACCAAGTAGGATTAAAATTTTATGTATATAACATGCTTTTATGGCCCATCCAGAACCAGAAGGCAAAATGTTTTTCCATAGGTCCACATATGGTTTTTCATAATTTTCAATATCAATGAACCTATGTCGACATCTTTACCGAGGATTGATGATATATATTTCTAATGTTTTTACCTTTTGTCAGGACATGGGAATTGAAGAACCAGAAGTTGTTAAGCTCGTTAACCAGATTGAGGAACTTGAACAGAAATTATTTTCTCATCCATTGCATAAGGTCTGAAAAAAAATTATCTTTTCCCTTTCCCCACCAAAACGCTTGTTTCAGCTAGTTGCTTCTAGCCTCCCAATATAGAAACATCAGCGAGTTGGTTCTCTATGGAGGCATTGACTTAATTTTGTGAGAGAATACCCTTCATGTTTAATGTTTAAAAAATACAATAACCTGTCCTGTTTCTAGTTTTAAGTAATATATTCACCCCTGACTACTTTTTGATTCATATCTCAAAGTAAGCTATAGGAAAATAAATTGATACATTGCCCCTGTTTGGTTTTGTTATAAATTAGAGTTTTAGTAGATTTTGATAAAAGTACCATTTGTTAACAAATTCTTCAACAGATTTTAAGTTGAGATCTCCACTGGCATGCATATATAGAATTGTGTACGCAGAAAAAAAGTGTTCTTATTATTAAAGGGAACAAATTAAATTGCAACTGTAGAAAATTCCATCTTTAGTTTACAAGGACAGTTAGGTGTATCAACCTCATTTGAGATTAGATATGACTCAAAAATTGGTGAAGGTGAATATGATACTCAAAACTAGAAATTGGGAAGGTTAGTCTGGTTTTTTAAACGTGTGAGGGTGTATATGATATTGTTTAGTATTATTTTATTCACATTTATGCTATGCAGTCTCAAGATGAACATCAGATTAGAAGTTTCCACAGAAAATCAGAAGTGATTCATGAAATTCAACAGCTAAAGTCGAAAATGCGTGATTCACAGGTATTTGTTGTTTGTTGGATGCTCCTCTGAATTCATGTACATGTACGTATGCACAGAAATATACATGTTCGTATATCTGCTAATTAGCTGCTGTCTACGTGTATGCTTTCTTTGGTCCTCACTCAATTGCTACCTCTTGTCTATATTCAGCTTCAAAAATTTCGTGTTGAACTTAGGAACCGCTCACGGGTTCTGAAAAAGCTGGGGCACATTGATGCTGATTGTGTTGTTCAGTTGAAAGGACGAGCAGCCTGTTTGATAGATACAGGAGATGAGCTCCTTGTTACTGAATTGATGTTCAATGGTGAACCCTCTTATCATTAATTTTTCAAACTTATGCCTGCTGTCATTTTTTTCTTTTCCACAATAGATATGTGTTGAGCAGTGTTTAATTTTTCCTGTTGGAAATTGCATGTTATAAACCAATCCCCCAATATCGAACATTAGTTTATCATCACATTCACACAATTTTTTTGCAGGTACCTTCAATGATCTTGATCAGCATCAAGTCGCTGCTCTGGCAAGTTGCTTCATTCCAGGAGACAAATCAGGGAAAATAGATGTAACAGCAGTACTTGTTAAACCACTGCAACAACTTCAAGATAGTGCTAGAAGAATAGCAGAGGTGTGTTCAGCTTTTTACACATGCTCATATATGTGTGTATAGATCTAATTTTGTTATCTATATTGGCAACTGCAAACCGAAAAAGAGAAGTATTGCGGAGCAAGGTAAATGATAACTTGAAAATTTTGTCACAGATACAACGTGAATGTGGACTCGAAGTAAATGTGGAGGAATATGTAGAGGCAGCAGTCAGACCATACTTGATGAATGTGATCCACATGTGGTCAGAGGTCGATTTAGTGACTTGTATTTTTTCAGTAGATGGCATGTTAAACTACACTCTTTTCTTATTTGATGCTCTAAACTCTATTTTTTCAGGGAAAATCTTTTAAAGATGTTACGGAAGAGACAGACATCCTTGAAGGTAGCATTATACGACTAGTTAGAAGACTTGATGAATTTTTAAACCAGGTAATCCAATCGATTTTCATAAATCGAATGAATTTTTCAATCGAGCTAGAGTTCATAAATAGGTGAACAAAACAGGCATAATGGAGCCTTTTCCTATAGGTGACCAACATGCAATTAATGATTTGAAGAAAAGTAATAATCATCGAGCCTTTCTAGCAAATGTTAGGATAGGATGCATGAATTGTTGGATGCCTTTACTTCTGGACTATTTTGGCCTCTTTCTATGAAGATATAATGTAGGTTCTCTACTTCAGGCCAACAGATGGCTGGACAACTCCGAAATGCCGTTTCTCTTTTATCATAATATTTATGCATGCCAAATAGATAATACTTGTAGCACCTCTGGGAAGGTGACAGTTGTTGACAGTAATAAAAAGAAAAAGAATCTTAAATGTTATATATTATACTGTTAGTACAACCTAATACTCCATACCAACTACCAAAACTGAACTTAAAAGTTTGTTTCAAGACTGGGATCATATACCCATCTTCAGTTTATTATCATCTTTTTTGGTTTCCAGTTGAAAGCTGCTGCTCATGTGGTCGGGGAAGCTGATTTAGAGAACAAATTTGCAGCAGCTAGTGGAAGCCTTCGCCGAGGGATAATGTTTGCAAATTCACTGTATCTCTGAAATTGTAGACTACAGATTAGCTTCTTGAATACTTACCATTAGCCTCTTTAGTGTTTTTCACCCTAGTTTTTGAAGAATTTTGTTAGCACCCGTGTCTTTCGTTTCCTTTTCTTTTCTATTTTATAATTTAACATTGTGTACATAGCCAACAGGAGAGTAATGGGGAAAAGAAAATTCTTTTAAACTTGTATTAGTTATTTCTTTGGACAAATTAAGAATGCGCTCTCCAACCTTTAAAAGTGAGGTTTAGGGTCTCACATGAAGAAAATTGTAAATTTTGAATGGTCAAATTGCAAATGCTCTAGCTGCAAGTCATACTCAATTTGAACATCTACATAGTTGATTTCAGTCATTCTCCAGTTTATTTTTATCTTATTCATTTGGTGGTGAGTAATATCGGGTGAAGAGGGGGACTAGATTTCAAGACAAATTCAATTATATTACTCTTCAAATATTTGCATTAATCTTTATTTAAAATTAAGTATAAAAATATATCGACGAATTTCACCATCTTACAATTAAGTGAAATAATAAGTCGACGAAGAAATAGAAGGACGGTGCAATAAACATTCTTCTTGAATTTGCAGGATCAATAGTTAATCAAAAACATGGACACGCATTGCAATTAATTAGACACTGTAACCCTAAACCCTAACAAGAACCGTGCAATAAACATTCTGGTATGAATCGTTGTACTTGCAAGCAGCTCATAGAAAAGGAATAACAAGTGCATATTATATTAAGTGCAGAAGCATATGCTGTGTGAAATGTGAAGTAAAATAAATGGCAGAATTTGATAGAAATAATGCTGCTGCAGCCAGTCGAACATTTTATTTCTTCCTTAACTGATCAACATATACGGCGGCAAAGAGTGACGCCAATGCCCACCGGAACCTGGCAAATCTCGACTCTTGGATCAGAAGCCACTTTCTCGTTAAACAATAACACTGGATCCCCATAAAACCTAATTCCACTAGCATCATCATCTGATACAATCCGCAGCGTCCCTAGAGTCTCACTGAGGAGAGTTTTGTCATAAACAATGACTCCCCCTATCCTGACTAATTCAATCAATGTCTTGTGATATTCAGAACAAGTTGTCTTGTCAGCGTCCACGTAAATGAAATCAAATGCCTCGTGATGCTTTTCCTGTAGCACATTTGACAAAGTAATTATGGTATATTTATAATACCGTGAAAATAAAAAAAGAAATTAAACTGTAAGAAATCAAGTTGTGTATACTTACATCTTTGCTCATTTCAACAACAAGAGATATTGAACTTTCGTTGTAGTCGATTTTGTGAGCCATGCCAGCCTTTTCGATTATTGGAAAATAGAGTTGATAATTTCCACGGCCGTAGTCTATGCTCAGAATCTGATGACATTCAAGAAAAGAGCGTTTTAGACATTGTTCATTTGACCATCCAAGATAGAAGAAATAATCATTCTAGATATTGAAACTCTTAGCCTTTGACCAAAATAAAGGTATTAAAATAAATATTTTAAATTAAAATTAACAAACTACCTGATTTACCCTCAATCAAATAAAACAAAGTTTTCCCTTTTCATTTTCTTTTCCCAAATCCATCTCCTCTCTGGAATGTAAGAACCATTCAAACCCTAAATCAACCTCTTTTCTCTCATACCTCACCATCATTTCTGCCATTTAAATGCCTATGTCATGACTTGGGCCTTTTACTTTTATTTATGTGTTTGGGCTTGTATTAGGTGGGCTAGCCCAAGCCCAATTTTGTTCCATATAGGTTGAAGTTAGATGATGAATTGGTGAGGAATTGATGAATTGAATCGGCTTGTTGCCAAACCCCTCTCCCGTCTTCTTCTCTTCTTCTCCGGCCTCCTTTCCGGTTTCTCCAGCTTCCTCTTCTTCTAGGTTCTTCTTCTTCTCCTGTCTTCTTCACTGGTTCCAGCTTCTTTCTCTATTCTTCCTTAGCTCCTCTATCTTCTGCTTAATTTCTCTATTTCTTCTCCGTGGCTTGCAGTCAATCTTTCCCCCTCTTCTTTCCCTGACTTCTCCTTCACATCGGCTCTTCTTCTTCTTCTTGCTCTGTTTCTTCCCTGCTGACTCTTCTTCTGCTCAGCTTTCTCTTACTATCTATCTCTTTGTCCTTCTTCTTCGGTCTGGAATTATTCCCTTCGATTTCTATTTACAAGTTACTGTGTTATTGTAATTTCA
>CAIGRS010025644.1:0-19420 GCA_903798395.1 Fraxinus floribunda
AAAATTAAAAAACCTGATTTGTGAAATTTGAAATTTGTTTTTGTTTTTTTGAAATGGTGTAAAGTAAATGCCTTAGAAATGTATTGTTCCCATTTTGAAATGCGAATTTGAAGATTGGATAATTAGCCCATGTTTTACCGCATGCTTATTCTTTTATTCATTTTTCACGATACATTCTTCAATAAAATAATATTTTTCATCACATCAATAACTTTTCCTTCTTTTTTAATCACCTATTTACTATCACATCAAAAAAAATAATAATATATTTTCTCCTAAAAAATGTGCATCAAACACACTCAATTGAAAATAAAGTTTACTTACTTTAAAATTTACCGAAAAATAAAGTTTCTAACTTTACATAAAAATTTACTACTCAATTGAAGTTCTAATATATTTTAAAAGTCCTTCTAAAGGAGTGTTTTCAACTGAAATTTTGATAGAATTAAAAAATTATAAATTTCAATGAATTTCGTGAATTTAATTATTTAAATAGGTTTTCACAAAATCCATAAAAATCTCATTAAAAATTGTGAAATTTCAAAAGAGTTTATTATATGTATTTTTAAGTTTGAAATCCATCCAAATCTTTTAAAATTTCTCTACTAATAAATCCATGAGCAATTTAGATTTTAAAGGATTTTATTAAACTTTCAATTGAGGACACTTAAATTTTGATGGATTCCCTTTATTAAGGAAAAATTACCTCAAACCCTGCCTTAATTATATTTTTCCAATAATCAAATCTTAATTATTTTTTAATATAAAAACTTGTATATATCCCTCTATTATCGCACCCACCCCATATATTAGTGATGTTTATATATATATTGTGTGATTAATAGGTTACTACCCTCACTCTCACCCCCATTGAATCATGTTATATGTATAACATTGGTTAACAATATTAGTTGACAACATCTTATTTGTTATTATCATATTCATCAATTTAAAAAAATTATTTTCTAGATCACATGTTAGGATTTTGACAACACAGGATTGTCAACATTGTTGTCAACTACTATTGTACACTTAGATTTATTCATTACAAATATCTTCTCCTGCATAACTCACTTTATCTCTCTCTACAAATAGAAAATAACCCCCCCCTCTCTCTATCGAATAAGATTAGATATGTTAATATTTCGCCATAATTATTCTAAAAAAAAAAAAGCTCATTATACTTTGCCACAATATTGTTTTGATAAGCTTGTTTATACATGTATTGGAGCGACTCTCTAGGTGGTGAAAGGGTTGTCGGTTGACATGCCTATAGAGGAGTGGTGCATCAGCGATCCAACCAACAACTAAAGCCTCTGATCTGACAGTGGTGATTGCCCAAGTAAGGTGGATAAAGGTGGTGGACATGGGTGGTGGCGATGGATATGGATAGATGGGAGGTGAAGGGGAATGGGAGAGGATGTGACAAGAACAAGGGAAGAAAGTGGGTTTGTAAGTGTTGGCGTTAGTGGTGTTGAGGTGCAAGATGAATTGCAACCGAAGAACAATGATGGTGTGGTCAGAAACGGAGATTGGTTCACCATAAGCGAACATGATAGCAGAACTAGTGGCGTAGTGAAGGTACATGTGTGTAGTGGTAGTGGTAGTGATGAGGTGGGAGCATAAGTATTTTGGGTACAAATCAATGTTGTGGTGGTAAGGTGATGGCGACATTTTTTTGGTGATACTAATGGAGGGGGCGGTGTGGGTGGGTACAATCCAACCCTTTACAACTCTTCCAATGACTTACAAACAATGAGCACCGATCTTTGTACATTATTGAACTTTACAAGACCTCAATATAACTCACAAATTTAAAGATGAATGACTTTACAATTTGGATCTTCTCTCCTAATAAATAATATATGCAAATTAAGTATAAACAGAGAAATTTGGTAACACATAAATGAATAGCAATAAATGAAACTCAAGGGTTAAATGAGAGAACTTTGATGAAAAATATGATTTTCAAAAGCTCATTCAATCAATCAAAAGTTTTTAAAGTAAATGTTTGAAGAATTACAAAAGATATAAGCTCAAAGAGCTTTGCTCAAACAATTTTCACTTTAATGCTCTTATAAAATGTTGTATTGAATGCAATAAATAGATATATTTATAGAGTTCAAAACGTCAAGAAGTCTGAGAGTTCTGATGACTCGTCCGATCGGCCGAACTCTTGTCGGATGACCAATTTATCGTTTGTACAAAAAAATCAGAAGTCAGAACGGTCAAAATTTGGATCATTGGAAACTTTTGATCGATCGCCTCTTTTGGCCAGTCGACCACCTCGCAGTTCGGTCTTTTTACGTTTTGACCTCATTTGTTATGATTCGAAACGTTTGAAAGGCATGGACTTTTGGAAAGTATTTTTAACTAATTTTTTAAGATAAAAAATATTTCTCAACTCCAAATATCATTTTTAAAAATTATTTTTACACTTGATCAAATCATTGCATTTGAATGACTTTTAATACACAAAATTGTTTTTAATTCATGGAAGGAATTTGAACTTAAACATTTATTACCAACTATCAAAGTGTTAATACATTTACGCCCTATCTAAGAAATCAAGTCTTTAATCTTACTCCGAAATTTGGCTCTTAAGTTCTTAAATGTATGACTTCGATATTGACTTCCTTCATGGATCCGATTTGCGATGATAACTTTTGATCTTATGAAGACAATCGATCAATTTTTCATAGTATGTTTTGAAAGACTACAACCACTTAAATTCAACTTGTTAGTAAACAAGATTAACTTGTTTGTTATAATCAAAACTTTAAGGTTTTAATCAACCATATGTCAACATTGAAAATGATCAAGAGATGTGTATGATTGAAATTAGGGATGAGAGAAGGGAAAAATTTAAGAAATTGTATACAAAGAGAGCCGCTATTATTGGCATTTATCACCTGATTTTTGGAATATTTTTGTTTTGTTTTTAAGCTTGTTAAATGTGAATTTGTATTCTTAGAGTATTGCAGTTATGTATTTTTCCTTTTATTAAAATCAATTACAAGGAGACGGGCAAAGATCCTAAATTTTTTTTGAATTTGGATATTCCTAACGATGAGATATATTAGCTGCGCTAGTATTTTTTATAACAAAGCACATTTCGTTAAAACAACTTTAAAAAAGTTACATCAATGCATCATGCTCAATAATGTGTGAAACAAAATCCGGAGGATCACTCCACCACACTACCAAGTCATTAAGATGCCATGAATTCCAAGCTAGACAGTGCCGCTGAATTAAATAGACAACTTTCAAGCCTTACATCTATATTCCGAAATCCATTCATTAACTGTCGAATCTCATGTATCAAGTTTCCCCAAATGGCCAAAGATTCCTCTTGTACTTTTGTCACTTCTTGAACCACCAACAACGAATCACTTTCTACTTGTAAATTCTGGATGGATAAATGTAAGCAATTCTGTAGGCATCTCACATCGCTAGGAATTCTGCCTCCATTGGATCCATACTGCCTCTCTCTAGTTTACTGGCTGAGAAAATTACTTTTCCTTTTGCGCCTCGAAGGATCATCTCAGTCCCATATCTGCATTGATCCGCATTGATCCGCAAATAAAGCTCCATCAACATTAAGCTTTAGGACCCCTTCCAGAGGAGGACTCCACCCCTCTTTGCGATGGGTCCCTTGCTGTCTGTGCTTATGTACACATTTAAAATCTCCAGCCATTGTGAGAGCATGATCAATAGCTTTTTGTGGAGTAAACATCTTATGTTCAAAAATAAACTGGTTCATGCTATACCACATTACCCACAAGCATATAAATAATTCCTCCAGTTTACCAGGAATGTTCCTGTTTATTACTAGATTTACTATATGTGTGATGTCCCGTTGCTCATAATTATTTTTTTAAAAAACCCAGCTTTGCCGACAATTCTAGTCCGATCCTAGAACAATATAATAATGCATGATTTATATCTTCTTCATCTCTATTGCAGAATTTACAGTTGGCATCTTCTACCACTTTCCTGGCCATTAAATTCCTGAGTGTTGGCAGCCCATCGTGGCAAACTCTCCATGCGAACACACGTATCTTATGGGGGATATTCATTTTCCAGATTTTCTTCCACATTTTTCGTTGATCTTCAGCATTGGACACCTCACCGAGTTACCTAGCACCATTGTTCTTCACAAACATTCGATAGCCACTCCGATCTGTATAGATACCATTCTTCTCTGGTTCCCAACTTATAACATTCGGTCTGTTTTGTCCTTTTACTAATTGTATTTGGAATACTTCATACGCATCTCTAGGATGGAGCATTCTGGACATCTTCTCAATATCCCATTGTCGAGTGTGTTCATCAATCAGTCGTGATACTGTCCGATCTCTTTGATCTGCATTAATTCCATCTGGGCAGCTTAGTAGTCGATGGTTCAGCAACCAGTGATCATTCCAAATATTTATCTCCTTTCCATCACCAACTCACCATCTACAACCTTCAAATAGCAGTTTCCTTGCCTCCCAAATACCTCTCCACGCATATGATGGATTTGTTCCCAATTTTGCATCTTTAAGATGTCCATAAAGGAAGTATTTAGCTTTGTATATCTCTTGTAACCGTGATCCTTCCTTTTGCAGAATTTGCCAGCCTTATTTTGCCAGGAGAGCCATGTTAAAAGCCTGAAGATCTTTAAACCCCATACCACCTCTTCCTTTATGACATGAATCCCAATACATGCTATTTATTAGTTTTAAGTTGAGGGATTTTCCATCTTTTGGCAACTTTCTATTTTTTAAGTGATTTATAAGGATAAAATATACTAACATTTTGAATATGAAGTCAAATGATTTGATACTTTCAGCATTAATTGAACCTCCACTCGAAAATGCCCTCTCAAATTCCACTATTCTTTTTCTATATTGTGTTATCATTTATCTGATGAAACGTAGTTGGATTATGCTACAAGTGGAAAGTCCTTTAGTATATATGGCTAAATCCACTTGTTTTTGTTGCCGTTTCTTTATCCTTCGCGTGCCAGGTATGCATTTAAAGGTGGCTGCTACTATTGAGGAAACTCGTACAGGATTCTCTTGCTTGTACCGCTGACTACATGGCAAACTTAACTTGCTACAAGGTCTCAATAGACTTTTTGTTTAGTTTTCATCTACTCAAATCATTATCTTCTTCCTATTGTTACTTTAGATAGGTGGGGTGGGGGGGGAGGGGGAGATTGGAGTTGGGGCTTCCCTTTGAGACTTGAAACACTTGTTCATTATAATGTATTGATTAAGAGCCATGCTATGTGTACATAGATTGACATAATATGAGTGAGGTGGAACCCATGCTACAGTATCGTGGGCCCAGTCCACTCACATTATGTGAACTTCTATGTGTACATAGATTAATCCATTGATTCAGTGCTGGTTTCGTGATTTTGGGGGCTTGAGGCAAATTTTATAAATTAGACCCCAAAATGGTAGAATGGATGCAAAATCTACACATGTATTATGAATTCAATATTTAACTTGTTAATTTAAATACTTAACAATAAAATAACAAATATAATGTAATATACAAGGTTCCAAACGTTTTATCAACGAAAAAAGGGAATAATGAAATGGGCTAAAATCTAAGGGCCCTCCAATGTTGGGCCCGAAACGCAAGTCTCACTCACCTCTATGCAAAACCAGCCCTGCATTGATTAAAGTACAATGAACCGCTAGTAGTTGTATCCCTAAGTGGCGATTCCTGTCATGTAGTCTGTAATCTAAGGAAAATTGAGTCCAGGGTCCTTATTCTATACTTGGATGATAATTTGTTCTCCATATAACATATGCCTATGTTTGAGTTTCATTAAAAGTTACTTATAATCTCTGTATAACGAAAAAAGTAAAATGTATGGATAATAAGTGGAAAATAGTTATGAATGTGTAATTAAAATAAAAATTTGACTAAAAATTAATTTTAATCAAACCAGGCACAACATATGTTCAACGTCAACTAGGGCTGCACATGGGTCGGTTCGTTTCAATTTTGAAGAAAATTGAACCGTTTCAAAATTTTCGGGTATTTAATAAATGGAACCGTCGGGTCCAAATATAATTATGGAACCGTTCGAGTTCAGTTCGGTTCGGCTCGGTTCAGCTCTGTTCTGTTCCGTATCATAATTAATTTTTTTAACATTTATAGCAACACTACATAAATACAACTAATGACGTGTTCATTCGTAACTTTTACAAATTAACGTAGCCCAATTTTTTAATGCATATATTGCACCCAGAGATCTAATCAGTAGTTACCGCTGCCAATGAAATGAATGAGCTTCAAANCCAATTTTTTAATGCATATATTGCACCCAGAGATCTAATCAGTAGTTACCGCTGCCAATGAAATGAATGAGCTTCAAAATCAATTTGGGAATAAGGATACAAGTTTTAAAATTATCAATGATTTGGGTTTCTACGGGAGTTGACGTACTGCTTACCAAATCTGAATGGAAAGGGGAAGGATAATGCCCTAAATGTTGGGCTAACAAAAAATTAAGAGTAGTGCTATATGTATCAAATTATCTAACTAAAGTTTTACCTAATCGCCAGTAGCGGTCCCTATTGGGGGGGAGGGGGCGCTATGTACATAAAGATTTTCCCAAAAATTAAATTGGCTAGACTTGGCTAATTTGTTTAGAAAAATTAAAATAATTTAATTAATTCAATATAAAAAATTTAAAAAATTATTTAGATTTGATTCTTGAGTTAGAATCGAGAACCGATCCAAACTCATCAATTCTCGATTCGGTTCAGGTCGAGTCCAGTTCGTTTCAGGAGTTTAGCCCAATCCTAACGTCAAATCCTCAACTTTCCGTTTTTGAAGATCAAAGGAAGTTTATTGGAAGGACACCTTTTTTTTTTCTTTTTCACAAATTTAAGTGTGGAAGAAGAAAGGACACATAATTTGTGCTCCCACCAAAGTGAAGGGTTGAGGCAAAAGGGTCGTGGGAGGGTTGAAGATGATTTTTCTCTTCATCATTCATTATGTATTTTAAATAATACTCCTTCGTCCCAATTATATAGTTTGAATTTCCTTTTTCTCTTTTCCCAAATATAAATATCTATTTCCTAATATAAAATATTTTGTTGTGTTCCTTTATCAATATACCCTTATTAAATTTCCCCATTTAATATGATAACTTCTTGAAATCATTCAAATAAACACATTTCTCACTTCTTGAAAATATGGAACAATTCCCATTTCTTCTTCTTCTCCTTCTTCTCCTAATTCTTTATTAATTTCAATAATAATTTAGTTTACATACTGAAAATTAAATAGGGGTAAATTATGAAAGATCTTGACAAAAATTAATTTATTTTCAATGACATTAAAGAAACTTTATTAATCTGTATAAAAAACGAAACAAACCTATATAATTGAGACTGATGGAGCATATATAATCTTGATAAGTTATCGACTATCTCGAAGATAATGTTCCAGTGCTATAAATATGAATCTATTGAATGAAAATTGTCCATACAATCTAGACTGAATTGAGCAAAGACAAGTTGGGAACTTAAATACGTGGAATTCCAAAAATGGGTAACACTTGGCCCTTAAGTCATCCATGTAGTATACCATAGAGTAAGTGTAGCATGGTCCTCCAAAAATATAGAACCTAGAGCAGCACTGCAAAAATACCTATTAATCATCCCAACACCAATCCCGTGACCCAGTTTCTTGCCTTCTCTTGTATCACAAACAAATGGACATAGCCTCTGTAAATTAGCTCAAAAAGTTCCGCCTTTGGTCTCTCGAAGCTGTGGGACCCGTTAAAAAACTCTCCCATAATAAACCCTTCAAAAATAGCAGCAGAAAAACCCTCTCTTGAACTCCAAGTAAAAATCACAGCAGCTCAAATAAATGGAATAAACTCCAACTATAAGTTCAACAAGCTCAAGCCTATGTTAATCTCCTGTTTAAAGGTACAATCTTTGCTGAAACCCGTTTCAATATTCATATTTTCACGTTCATATTCCCAATCCCCACTCCCAACGATACTAATCAACGAAATAACGCTAGCTTTCCACCAAGAAAACCTCAAACATATCGACTCTCAAAATCTCACCAAATTGCAACCTTGCCACGTGGGAACTATTCTATATAATCTTAAATCAAAACCCGTTTCAGCATGTAATTTTTTTCAGTGGTCTGAGCGTTTTCTTGGCTTCAATCACACCCTTGACTCTTATGTTAAGCTCATACATTTGTTATTAAGGGACCGTAAATTTGATGAAGCTAGATGGGCCTTTGATGAAGTCATCAGAAAGTTTGGAACTTTTGATTTCGTTGATGCATTTGATGATGAGGGATTTAGAACTGTTGGGTCAAATAAGAGTGCTGT
This sequence comes from Fraxinus floribunda, assembly GCA_903798395.1. Classification (NCBI taxonomy): domain Eukaryota; kingdom Viridiplantae; phylum Streptophyta; class Magnoliopsida; order Lamiales; family Oleaceae; genus Fraxinus; species Fraxinus floribunda. Next base: position 8,366 of record CAIGRS010025644.1, read on the forward strand.
TTATAGTTTTTTCGTTGAGAATTACTGTAGGCTTGGGTTGATTGATCAGTCTGTTCAGTTGTTTTTTAGAATGTCTGGCATGGGTGTAGTGGTTTCAGATTATGCGTTGTTGAAACTTTTGAGATGTTTGATTGATTTGAAACATATTAATCTTATTCTTGATGTGTGTGGAAAATTAGAAAATGAGTGGAAAAATGGGCAGAGACGTTTGGATCCATATAGTTTTGTGATGGATGGTTTGTTGAAGAAGGGCGAGTTTGCAATGGGGTTGGAATTTCATAAAGTAATGGTTGAGATGGGGTTTGTGCTCGATATTGTTGCCTGTAATAAAATTTTAAGGAGTCTATGTAAAAGTAATTGTACAGAAGATGCTTATAAATTCTTTTTGTTGATACTAGAAGCAGGGCCAAAACCAAGTGTAGTGACATTTAGCACATTAATTTATGCATACTGCAGAGACAGGAGATTGGGGGACGCATTTGAGCTTTATAATTTTATGATTATGAGGGGGATAACTCCTGACCTTGTTATTTACAGCATACTGATTGATGGCTTGTTCAAGTTGGGGAAATTTGACGAGGGGAATGGGCTACTTTCAGCAGCTTTGGACAGAGGGATTAAGTTGGATGTGGTTCTTTTTAGTTGCATTATCGACGCTTATGTTCGGAATGGAGATGTAGAAAAGGGATTTGTAACATACAATAGAATGTTGAAAGAAGAGATTATGCCAAGCATAGTGACCTATGGTATTCTAATAAATGGTTTATGCCAGAGTGGCCGTCTTATTGAGGCTTTTGGCATCTTTGGACAGCTTATGAAACACGGTATTGAGCCCTCTATTTTAATTTACAGTAACCTTATTGACGGGTTTTGCAAAATGGGTTTTTTGAAAGATGGAATTAATTTATTTATGGATATTGTGATGAAGGGCTATATGCCTGACATTGTAGTCTACAGTGTGCTTATAAATGGTCTTAGCAAATGGGGTCAGATGGATGATGCTCTTACATTCTTCTACCAGGCTGTAAATAGCGGTATAACTCCGAATATTTATTTATTTAACTCTTTGATAGATGGTTGGTGCAAATTGAAACAGATAGATAATGCAATAAGTTTGTATACACAAATGGGTTCCTACGGAATAATCCCAGATTTAATGACTCACACTGTGATTCTCAAGGGCATCTCTGAGATAGGGAGATCAATTGAGGCTTTGACATTTTTCTTTCAACTATTGAAAATGGGTTTCTCTCCTGATGTAGTAACATATTGTGCTCTTATTGATGGACTCTGCAAACAGAATAATCTAACTGCTGGACTGCAGATTTTTGAGCTGATGGTTAAAAATTGTGTAAAACCCGATATAGTTATCTACAATGTTTTGATAAATGCACTCTTCAGCAAAGGTCAGGTTGGAAATGCATTGGACTTGTTCAGGCAGGTTTCAGAGTATGGGCCAGAACCTGATATCGTGACATACAATACAGTAATTTGTGGTTACTGCTCTATGAAAATGTTGATTGAGGCTGTTCAGCTTTATGATGAGTTGAAACACAGACTGATAAAAGTCAATGCTATTACCTTAACTATTTTGATTGATGCGTTTTGTAAAGAAGGTAGAATAGATGATGCAATTTCGTTATTTTCTACAATGTTGAATAAAGGTCCAGTGCCTAATGTGGTCACGTACAGTTCTTTGATTGATGTCTACTTCAAAACCTGTAATATTAAAAATGCTTTTGAGCTTTATGAGGAGATGCTTCAGAGGAGACTGTCTCCCACTATTGTGAGCTACAGCATCCTGATTGATGGTCTCTGCAAAAGAGGGTTGATGGATGAAGCATATTCTGTCTTTCATAATGCTCTACACATGGGTCTAATGCCCGATATAGTAGCATATACAATTCTTATTCGTGGTTACTGCAAAGTTGGAAGGCTTGTGGATGCCATGTCATTGTGCAAACACATGCTAGAAGATGGAATTCTGCCTGATTCTATTTTACAATCCACACTTGCTGAATATAATTTGCTAAATTCTGATGGAGAGGATTTACACACTCTATTGAAGCACGTGAAGGGGAGAAATGAGTGATTTTTTTTCAGGTTTGTAATACATATTTTACGCCAATGGTGATGGTTTGTTCACTGTGCATCAGTCCAAAAAAATAGTTTGAATTTTGAAAGCAAGCACTTGTTGAATCACTGTTTCTCTTATTTTAATTTTCTTGATTCTAGCCTACACCTTCATTTAAGCAAAGTGGAATAGACCGAGTAATGGCATTTCATACTGGTTTATGCATAAAATAGCAATCACTCGTAATAATGTTTCTGTGACTGTTTTCGTTGCACACTAGCATAATGACAACTCTAGACAATTTTCTTAGGAACATTTTATGCTCTTTGATTCCAACAATTATCTGTTTTTAGTGAGCCCGCTTTATTTTTGTCAATGTTCAAACTGAATAAAAGCAGTGAACGCTAATATGATTTTCAAATCATAAATAATAATGCTAGTACATATTTTATGAGAAGTTCAGGGTTCAAAGCATCTAGCGGTCTTGTTACTCTGTAGGCCTTAATTGATCAGAGAATAATATCGAGGATCTTTCCTATTGGCGTCGTGGAATTCAAAGTTTTGTCTTGATGAGTGGGTTTTCCACTAAGTTTTATTGGAGAAACACAGGTTTATTGGGTTTTCATATTTGACAAACAGCAGAATTGTAGAATACAGCTCATTCTAATAATATGCTAATTTTATTTTTTATTTTTTTGGTAGAATTCTCAGTTCTCTTTGATCTCTTCACGAGGCTGGCTGTAAAAATATTCTGATTGATAGACATGATTGTGCATGAAGCAGAGTATCCATCAGTTCTGAACTGAAATTCATCTTAGCTGGAGGGAATTTAGGGTGAAACTATGATTTTGTGTGAGTCTGGCATATGATTTGTACTCTCATCTCAGTTAAGGACATGCTAAATATTTACTGAAGTCTCGTTGATTTCAAGAACTAGTCGGCCAATTAGAGTAAGAGTAACAGATAATTTTTAATCATTCCTTGTGACATTATCTTTACATGAGCAATATTTAGTTTCATCATTGAAGTTTTAGGATGTAGGAAGTATCATAATTGCTAACAAGAAAGCTTAACCATGTTATTTTGCATACCTAGCTGTTTCTATCTCCCTTAGATGTCATAGTTGCAGACTTGCAATTTCTATTTATTTGCATTTGACAAAATTAATCTCTCTCTAAAATTTCTTTAGAATTAAGTCACAGCTTGAGTTAATGGATAAAAACCTGTACCAGCTACATGTTTCTTCATCATCTGGTATAATTATGAATTCTTCCGAAATACACTACTTTACCTTGCGTAAGCAGCTAATGCAAGTTTTAAACTGTAATATTTATTCATTGAGGTGAAATATCTTTCTGGTTTTTGTCTGACAGTATTCCATTCTACCTTTTCTATTCCCTTTTTGTCTTCATCACAACTGTTGCACTTTTTATATCAGAACAATAGTGGCCATTCGATAAGCACAGTGCATCTTACTCGACGGACATTATGAAGGTCAGTTTGTTTAAATCTGATGGCATTGTATATCTGAAACTTCACCCTGTAGCTTTGCTTCTAACCCCAAGAACTGACATTGCCAGGTTTACTGTTAGAAGCAGTATCTTTGGACATGTTTTTGATAATTTTCTCCAGTTAAGTATTTATTTTCTTGTGGTTTTAGTGAATTTATAGTGCTGCATGGACAGGGTGGTGTGTCCATGTCAGACGTGTATTGGGCGCTAACATCCTGCGACACTTCCCAGCATGCTTCTGACACATGTCTGATATGTCATTTAAAAGGGCTTTCTTCTCTCTGAATATCCCATTCCTTACATCATCCCTCATCTGGATGATTGTCATTATCTGCATAGATTTTTCAATCTATTGATAGCATTACATGTAAATGCAGGACCACAACTAATTCCACGCAGATGATTCCTCATAATCACGACTTAATCAGGTAACTTTTTGTACCTCGACAAGTTAGAGAATTTCCATTAGTCTCTTGGATGCAATTGAAAGATTTTTTACTGCATGTTTTCTTTATTTTTTCTCATAAACCCCATAAGGTTTTTTTTTTTCTGTCTCGTCTGAAATTGATCTTTTGTTCTCAATTTTAAAGCCCTTGTTGCATTTCTGAGGTTTTTGAATCATAAGATGCTAGGAAATTGGAGAGGTCCAAAGGCCTCTATTGTGGGACTTGGTGAGCCGATGTTAAATCGACCCTTCTGGAAAATGAATTTGTAATGTACATATCCATGTTCATATGGCCTATGATTTGGTATAACTATCTGTTCTTTGTTCTCTTATTTATTTTTCTGGCCATAAAGACAAATAACCTATACTGTGATTCATAATAAATTTCTCTCTCCTCCTATGTGTTTTCTTGAGGTAATTCTAGAATGTCCTCCTCCTCAAACTTTTTTATTTTGCTTTTGATTGGTTTGTTAGAGAACAATACCCCTTAGAAGAGTCCCTGCCTGACTCCTTCTGTGGCGACCTGGTACGGCTCTCATAGATGGGATGCAAATACGTAGATTGCACTAAGTTAGTTCTTGATTAATTTGTTGAAAAGAAAAATATTGAAAAGGCCTGTACTGGCTTGAGCATGTGTTTCAAAATGAGATATCAAAACTCTGGTTAGTTATTTCTTTGCTAGTCGTATAGAGAAAGGCAGATTGGCCATCACTCTATCTTGCTAGTTTCATTTTCTTGTCTTCAAGTTTGTGGGTTTGATGCATAATTTAGTATTTAGATTGTAAAACTCCAACAAAATGGTTTGATGCAGTTTCCAGGATCTGTCAACCAATAACAGCGTATTCAACACGCTTAAAAAAATAGCAAAGCGCGAAGGCTTGAAAGGTCTCTACAGGTGAGGATCCTAAAAACATTTGTAGACAAAATAATTACAAGTACCCACAAACTTGTCTCCAGTCTGATAACTAAAATTGTTAGATTGATTGAAGCTCTCTCGACAAGAAAAATTGCATTATTTCATTTGAAATATATTACTGCATACACGTCTGCAATGATTTGTTAGCATGAGTGGAAATTATATATTAACCTTTATTTGGTTTTGCTTTCAAGTCGATTTCTTTCTTCCTAGTTTGAAACTTAGAGAACCTTTTTAGAATATAAGCCCCCCCTTTTTTTTTCCTCTGTTCATATACTTTGTACTGGCTATGCTATGGTTGCCCCAGGAAGCTTCTAAGATATTTAAAACTTAAAAAGAAACTTGAGAGAGAATAGACAAGGAAATATTGGAAGAGCTTTTTATCGTCTGATTTCTTTGATTCAACAGAAGGCATTACTTTACCTGCACGTCTCCTATTAATGGAAATGTGTTGAGCATAATCTTATAGAAAGCATATCTAAATATGTTTATTATTTAATCACGTTTACTTGGTCCGAATGGATATAACTGCATTGTTGCCAAGCTATAATGTTTTATTTTAGTAAAAGCCTTATTATCAAGATCAAACTAATGCTTACAATCAAGAAATCTTAAAAGCTGGGTGTGCTCTGGCAATTTAACACAAGATATAGTTTGTTTTTCTTGGGGGACTAGTAGAAAAGCTGAAAAGTAAGCTCTAATGACAAATATAGCTCTACAAGTAAGAGCTCGACCTATTCAACTATCATTGACAGTACCAACTGAAGCTTCCAAGCCAACTTCTCGATCTTTAGACCTTTGGAGGTTCAAATCCCATTCAAAGGAATATATTTCCGTATTTTTCTTATTTTGATAGCAAGAAAGACTTTTTGCATAGTGGAATACTGTAACTTATTAACTTATTCTAACTTCACAACTGTGAAGATTGTTGGTCGGTTTGTCCATTGTCTGGAGTCATGTATGTCATATTCTAATAGTTGATTAATTCTTCTATAGCCAAGTGTCTGTCCAAGCACCACTTAGCAGTGTTAGGTCACTTTAATTTGCTCGAGTCCTACTGATCGGTATTTATAAGTGGCTTAGACAGAGCAAGATTCGATATCACCCATCAAGATTACATGACCTGTATGATTATTGAAAACTAGGCTTGGTTATATATATATATATATATATATATTTTTATTTTTTTTTCCTAGATAATTTTAGTGGGTTTTGATGATGAGATGCTTGTTCTTTTTGCATTATATAAGGTTTAGAAAGGTCTTGCTATCTCTGATTTGACAGGTATCACGAATCTTGATTTTACAATCAGGGGTTTGACTCCAAGATTGGCAATGTATATGACTCAAGGACAATAGCGGATCCAAAATGAATATTGAGCACAGGCGGTGAGAGCAGCTGCCCAAAATAAGGGGAAGTGCTCAAGGAGCACACTTCTTTGCATCATATGAATCTTTCAAGAGGTTATTATCTTTGGAGGTTCCCCAACTGAGTCAGCCAATCCAGCACGAACAAAGCGTTGAAGATGATTCAGTAGCATTGCATTCACCAGTCTCGGTTACATCATGGTTTGCACTTTGCACTAAAAAAATGTTGAAAGCAGAATTCTCTTGGCAACCTCCCGACCAAGCAGTCTTACGGGATAGAGTAGACTAGATTTTAGATTCTTTTTCAATTTTTGTCCAGTAAGGTATAGTCTTGTGTTTAACCAAACAAGCGGTAAGAGTTTGATGAGATGCCGGAAGTCGAAAAAGGTGTAGGCGTGGAATTAGAGCAGCTTTCACCAAACTAGGGATATTGGTGCCTTGAAAATGAGGAGAAATATTTTTTTCTTTTGGAAACAAAATGAGAAATTTTTGTACATTTGTTTTTGTTGTAACATTAGCGTGCAATAATGGATGTATTGAAATGAGCCCTATAACAATGGGGCAATATTTCTTATACGATATTTTCGAATGAATTTTATGCATTATCATTTTTATTCTCAGTTTCATGACGACTAGGAATCGAGAATCTATTTGATTTTGACCGTTATCAATTCCACATTGTGAATTAGGGCTAACTTGTACATGTAAAAGCCACGGATTTTGGTTATCGTTTCATTTTTTGAATTCATAACATTTTCCGAACTTTATATAAAACACGAAATGGCTTGTTTGGTAATGAGAATTTTGGACAATCATAGGGGGAAAAAAAAATAAAATCATAATTATTTAATTTAGTCCATCACATCACCTTCAATTTTGAATGGTTGCTAAAAATTTCTAGTGTTACTTCATTAAATAGATTAAATAAAATAGATGCCGAGTTAGCATCAACAAAGTCGTTGTAGTATAGTGGTGAGTATTCCCGCCTGTCACGCGGGTGACCCGGGTTCGATCCCCGGCAACGGCGAAATTTTTAAACTTCCATTTTTTATTCATTTTGTTCTTCCGCTGCAAACATCTTATCTTATGAAGCGCTTATGGAAATAATGCAAAAGAGAGTGTATACAAATTTTATTCAAAATCTTCCATTCCCAGAATATATTTTTAAGTATTATAATATAAATTACAAGAAAGAATAACCCCCTATTACTTTTCAACAATGGCCTCACTCTTATTCTGTCTTCACTCCCTATCAGCTAAAGAGTATGAACTCTATGTTGTTTGCTTCAACTTCCTATAAAGAAATGAAGATACCAAGAAAAGAAGTTTTCAGCGACCGGGTGCATGGCTGAGCAACTTTAAAGCCAAACTATCGAGGTATCTTTTTGTATGAAACCCGAAATTCTCAGCACAAGATTTCAAGTCATCAGCTATTTCAACCCATGTTTGGCGAAATTTCCATGTAAGAAATGCTGTTTTAAGGATATCTGTGTGACCTCTTTCACAATTCAGTTTGAACTCTGAACTGGTTGGGTTATTAAATAAGCCTATACTCGAGCAATCGGAGAGAAGGGTGGATTGAGTACAAAAGATGGCAGAACTTCTTCCTTCTTGTTAACCTTAGATTTCTTCTCCTCTGTTCCCCAATTTATCAACTTTTTTATTTCTTTCTCGGAAAATACGCTCAACGAATCGCGTTGCAACTTTTGTTTGTTCGGATCCCGCCCAACAACGATAGAGGCTTCTGCAGTATGCAAAATTGCAACACAAATGGAGAATGCTTGTAATGAGGATAACTGTGCATGGAAATCAACTGCATATTGTCCATCATCAATTACCCTTATTGTCAAGGCTGGTGCATTATCATTTTTCCCCTGCATACAGATAGGTCATTATGATTGATAACTAGAACAATATTTGGGACAAAAAATACATAACAATTACTACATGTCCTTCTGTTCTTCATGTTATCCATGGAGTGAAAACCCGAAGTAGCTATAATCTACGAAGTGCGAGTATAATGATCCTACATCAGACGGAGAAATTACCTGAACAAAGAGTTTCAATGGATGCTGATTGTCTATGAGGATATGGCTTCCAGCAATTTGAATGTTTCCATTGCCAAAAATACTGAGGGGGCATGCCATGTCCCAGCCACCACAGTCGCATCCTCCACCTCTCCATCGATCTAGTAATGATGAAGGGCCACAACTTTCAGTACTTTGCAAACTGTGGCTTCCGGATGGAATCACTACATGAATCTTTCCAGGACTTGCACGGTGAGATGTTGCGGCCTTTCTATTCTGAAGTGGCTTATCATCATCTCTATCCCGACCTTTTAATTTTAGGAATTCTCTCTTCTTGACTGGGACTTCTATGATAATAGCTGCAATTTCAAGCTCCGGATGCAATTTTGCTGCTACCAGAGGATTAGTCAAGGAATCAAATTGGCCACTTTCTTGTGACTGCTTAGAAGTCGATGACGAAATTTCATCAGAGATGAGCTGTGCTTTAATGACATCTGGGGAAGAGCTAGAAGCATCTTGAGATGAAGCGTTTGTTCTTGGATGGGCAATGTCACATAACACACACTCTGTCACCATAGAGTTTTCGAAAGCTCCAGCAACTTTTAATTCTGTTTGAAAATAACAGGAAACTTGCATCTGCCCTATCTTAGAGGAATCTCTATTGGAATCTTTTGATCCCCATCCACTAGCATTGTTCTTGCTTCTACGGTCATGTGAATGAAATGTGTAGACCAAAGTTAAAGCATTTTCCTCTTGCTGTGTCTTTGCGATGTAAACATCTTCTGGACATTTCACAGAAAACTCGTAAAGAGGCACCCCATGTTCGTTCTCCAACTTGAGAGTGCCATGCAGGTGTGCTGGGTTAGACTGCAAAATTGAATTGCTGTTCTCTTTCTTTTCAGATTGAGAGTTGTATTCTGAATTATGCGACTTGTTTGAGAAGTCATGCCATAGGGATTTGCGAGTATTTTTGTCATGTTTGAGGCCAACATGCTCACTTATTGTTTGGTTTATGGTCTCGTTACTGGAACTTAACGGGCTTCTCCGAGACTTGGAATTAGAAAATGAATGAAACATCTTCCTGAAAGGACTAAATGTGCCCTTGGTACTGCTGGCTCTCGAACTATCACTTTCCAATTGAGCAGGCAAATGGGTTGAAGTGAATCTTGCTGAAAATGATTTGAGTAATCTGGGAGCTGAAATTGTATTTTGTGGGCTGTTCCTGTCATTTGTACAACCAACCACATGTGCAGACATAACCTTAGGATCCTGACCTCGCAGGATATATGCATTATCTACTAAATGGTTTTCTCGGTTGCCTAAGTCTATAGAAGAAACATTTGGAGGGACGTTTCTTCCAGAAAGACGGGAAGAACGATTTAAGAAATTCCAACGAGCTGTGCTTCGTTCTGAATTTAGAGACATTACCGACGACCTAATTGGTTCCATTAGTGAGCTATTTTCACTGAACTACACAAAGAATCAATAATTCCAGACGAGAAACGGTGGCATTGCCTCGTGAGAACTTGATCTTTTTCCCTTCCTCAGCAGCATCGATGTTCCTCAACAACCTCACCGTGATTCCCTATTGGCTCTAGTAGACGTAATGTCTCTACACGGTGCACTGCTGCAGCAATTAAAGCTAATCTCAATTGAGTCTTCATCTAGGCTCTACACATCTGGGCTTTCCATTTGATTTTCTATTTCCAACTTTTGAAGGATGCTGAGGAGTTGGTAGGGCAGTTGTAGGACTTCCATCTACAACACAATACTAATCAAATCCAACTCCATATCCAGTCACTCTCAACGTTATTGACAGATTGACAGCCTAAAAAAGAAAAGAATCGTTAAATCCTGAATCAAATTACTCGTAAAATACTGAACCAAACCACACACAGGGTTCAAAATTTAATTATGAAGTAAATAGATGACAGCCCCTAATTTATGTCGTCCTGCCAAATCCCATATCCCATAAGTAGATTTCTATGTATTTACACTGTAAAGAAGCTAATCTTAACTGCGAGTTCAGTACTTAAAAAACATTACATACGATTTCAGCATAGAATTACAAAGCCTATATGCAGACAGGAAAAAAAATCAGTTGTAAAATATGCAATATATCCAATATGCATGCCATTATATAAAACTCGAACTTAGAATCATTCAAGTGCACATTTCAAGATACAAAATTGAAGTTCATGATCAATGATAAAATCAGATCTCAATAAATAAAAAATAAAAGAAAATGATTATGAGTACAGAACTGAAATACTACAGAAATAAAGCCATACCCATACTTTCAGATTGAAAAACAGGATGATGGCTACAAAGATAAAAGACTTCAAGCCATTAGGCCAATTTTTCTACAATTAGATGTAGCACTTCAACGATTTTATACCAAATATCTAACAAATGAGTGGACCCTACTAATAATTTTAAATCTCAGTACCATTTGAACTAAAAATCATGAAAAACTTGAGCAATCTAATGCCTAAAATAATTGGACAGTATTATTATGTATACTTGGATTCCAAGCTAATAAAAGCAGAATTTCTAAAGGAAATAGGTATACCCCACTTTACATCTTAGAGAAGTGAAGCCAAAGAAAAACCCAACAAACAGCTAGCAAAAGCAATCATTTTCTCCAATCTCTTGAGCTCAAAGGCTTATGTGAACCCAAATCACATTCAATTATATATTATACAAAAGAAAAAA
>CAIGRS010025690.1:0-10037 GCA_903798395.1 Fraxinus floribunda
AGGTAACCTGGGGGGCAGCAAAGATTCCATCGAACGCTAATCCGACCCTCCTTGCTAACCTTAGGGAGAAATATAGGATCCCTTATAATATTGAACTCCCATTTCCCTCTCCTGATGAGCGAGCTTATCTTCCGAGGTAGGGGTGTGTCGCTATTAGCGACCTTCTACTTAAATCAGGGCTTTGCCTTCCTATTCATCATTTCTTCCAAGCCATCCTTAGGTTATATGGACTGGCTCCTACCTTACTCTCTCCAAGTGCTTGGGCCCAATTAATTGGGTCCTATATTCTCTGGAAGCAGACCTCTTTGGGCGAGGATATACCCTTTTATGTTTTTCAAACCGTTTTCCAGCCTAGGTTATTAGGCAAAGGGGATTCCAAGAGTTGGTACTCCATGTGCCCATGGGGGGCACATGCTCCTTTAGTGCTAGGTATTTCTTCATCCATCAATGGGTGGAAAGAGACCTTGTTCTGGGTTCGGGGGAAGTGGCATGAGTGTGAGGGTGACACTATCACCTTTGTCAAAATTCCAACCTCCAACTCCGAACCCAGCGAGTGCCATTTCATAACTTCTTCTTGTAATTATTGGATGATTCTTCTTACTATCATAATACTTGTCGTTTTTCAGGAACTATTGAGCGTTTCAAGCTTGATAGGAGTCACTGAGAGGTCCTATCAGATATCTATCATCTGCCCTCCTCAGTTCGACATTTTGACAATCTAATCGTTCCCCAGCGATTTTATGAAGATTTAAACTTGATGGCCTCCAGAGGTAGGAAATTCTTGTCGATATCTTCAATATAGCGTCTGCTTGTGTGTTTTTTTTACAAGCTTCTGACTTTAATGCCCACTTATTGCAGAAAATTTTGACAAGAGGAAGCCCCCTCACCCCTGATGTGACAACTATATTGGCTGCCACTTCAACCTTTGGCAGAAATGAGGTGAAAGACATATCTACTAGGAGGAGGGAGATAAAGAAGAATATTGAGAGGGTCAGCAAGGAGGCGTCACTCAAGGGGAGAAAGGACCCACTGTTCTGGATAGGGGTAAAAAGGTGGCTGTGGCAGAGCCAAAAAAGATATTTGGAGTGTCTACTATCGGGGTAGGCAGCTCTTGCGATGTTCCCCCGCCCTGGTCCGAGGTTCTTGCAGGGCAGAGGCTCTTGACAGCCTCAATTGTTCCATCAATAGGAGATCAGAAGAGCTATGCTACATCTGAGCCACATGGGCAAGTGCTCACCAAGAAGAGACCAACAGACCCTGCTGCATCTGACAATTCGCAAGGTAAACCGACCATTCTCAGTCGGTTTGAAGAACTTTCACCCGAGGCTCTTTCCCTTCTTCCTCCCAAAATCCAAACGACCACAGCGACCTTCCACAAATGTTGGACTGAAAAGTGGAAGTTTTTATCGAGACTAGGGATGCAGTGGACGTGGTGGCTACTGCCTTAGCCCATTCATCGTGATCTTATGGCATGATGATAGAGGTTGATGCCCTTTTCAAAACTTTGCAAAGGAAAAATCGAGAATTCGCGAAGAAGGCTGCCCAGCCTAAAGAGGTAGCTAAGAAGGCCCATGCCGAGGCTGAGGTGGCCAAGAAGAAGGAGGCAGAAAGGTTTGCCAAACTCGCTTTTGATTTGGCAAAAAATGAATCTTTAAAGAAGGAAGTTCATGAGTCACAGAGTGAGGTGGCTGCCTTGATGAAACGGGTGGAGACTTCTGATGCCCACCAAAAACTTGTTGTCGAAGCTCTTGAGAAGGCCAACCAAGAGAATGTGGAGCTGAAGTAGAAAATGGAGGAGCTGATCTCCCAGGTAACTAGCCTTACTTAAGAGGTAGAAACTGTTCGTAGCGATGCTGAGCTTGCTAGTAAAAATGCTGAACATAATTTCTTAGCCAACTTTCACCTCACTGAATACTACCAGCGGTTTGGCACATACTGGAGAAGGTATACCTATAAAGAGATGATTGAATGGCTGGAGGTGCATAACCAGGAGGTTCAGACTTTTGACTTGAGGGCTGAAGAGGAAGGGGGAGCCTCAGACCCCTGCGGAGGCGGAAGGCGTGGCAGAGGTTGATGAAGTTAATGTTGAAAAGGCTAACTTTGTCGAAGCTGGGGGACATAGTGCCTTTTGAACCTCTTCAATCCCCACCCCCTCAGTAACATTGAAGTGTAAGGATTTCAGTCCAATTTATTTAAATCAACTCTTGTTTAATAGAATTCAATATTTTTTCTTTTTATCGACATCATGTGATTCTGATGTGGATGTTTGGCTTTTGGGATTCTTTTATTGCTGCTTATAAATAACTTCTGATTTTTATCAACTTCCCTTGTTAACAACTTCTAACCCTTCACAACTTGCTATCTTTCGAACAAACGGGTCATGTAGTCAGGTAGTGAAGCTTTCTTTTGAACACTGGGGGTCCAACTTAGAGATGCTTAGCGTCAACAAGCTTCAATATTGCTAACTCCGCGGTCTTACCAAGATAAACATTGACCAACTTGATCGCTCAGATGTTATCTTCATCTCATCAGACCTTCCTAGGTCTATTCATAATAACTGGCATTTGTAGCAAGTATTTGGAGGTCGTGCACCTCTTAATCGGCCCACTTTTTTCGAAGTGGTAATAAGGAGTAGCGCTTCTCTTGAAGCTAAGATCCTTGTAGATTTTCAAATTTCTTTAAATTGGAAGGTCGTTTAGAGGCCGCTTTGACCTTGAGGCTTCCGAGGCTACTTGACCGCTCGTTAAGGTTGGAAGCAGTGATATGTAATATTCGGAAGCGGTGATATGTAACATCCCAATCCCCCAAGTCCAAGCATAGATATTTATGTTATGCATGGAGTTTGAGAAGTGAACTAGACTTTGCTGAGGGGGGAGGGGGGTTTAATTACACAAGGCTGGCCGATGCTATAAGCCATTGTGAAGTAGAGGCTGGTTCATTTCTGAGCCTGTCGAGGTTGTAAGCCTTTACGAAGTATAGGTTAGTACATTTACGTGATTTGATGGTTTCACGTGTTTCCAAGGTGGTAGCTGTATTGAACCAATTCCAAATACACGCACAGCCATATTAAATTAAATGCACATTGATGGATAATTGTTTGCTTACGTGACTTCTAGGATTCATCCATATGCTGATGCCCTTTCGTAAGATACACGCGCCGATCTGGGGCGTTGACAAGGGAAATCGTTTGGATTCTATGGCCCAGATTGTATGAAGATTTAGATGCCTTTGATCATCATGACTTCAATCTGATGGCTGGGACTCATCTTGCCCCATGTATAAAATCCAGAATCTTGTCATTTTGACACTTGCCACGATTTTTTACTGTTCTATGAGAATTTCCTGGCAACGAATTTTCGAACATTTCCTTTTCATTTGTGATTGGATTCAAGGAATATTTCATAGAACTTGAACAAATGGCACCCAAGAGGGAGTATCCCAAACCTGATATGGCCACAATTCTTCATGCTACCTCCTAGAGATCTTCTTCAGGGGCCAGGCAAAGGCCAGAATGCCTTGTCAGGGATTCAACCGTAAAAGACACAGAAAGGGAGGTCTCCCAAGAAAATCAGTTCATAACTGATAAGGGCAAGGGGATAGCTGAAGAGTCCTCAAAGAAAAGGAAATTGGCCCATGTTGGCGGGTGTTCCGGTAGTTTCAGAACAATTGTGTCCTATGGGGAGAAGGTAACTCCCAAGCAGCCTAAATTACTACAGGCTTTTATTAATGCTGCAATTGAAAAGTAGCCTCGAGAGGTCAGCCATGACGTTGAGGATACCACATCAACGGTCGCAGAGGCTTCCCAACAAATAATGGAGAGGACCCCAAGAAAGTTTGGGAACTTCTTGGGGGGACGTGACAGTAAAATTGCTTCAACTGTGATAGAGATACTGCCTGCTGGGGTCCGAGGTGCCACCAAAGCTTTCAATAAGTTTTGGATTGAAAGATGGCAAGACTACGTGGCCACTTGCGATGCAATGGACCTTACTGCCACCCTAGTGAGCTAAAGTGCCAGGGCTTTCGGGGATATCAAGAAGTTTTGGCCGATATTCAGTAGTGGAACATAGCCTCATATGAAAAATTGAATGTCACTGAGGCTGAACTAAAGAGGGTCAGAGTAGAAGCTAATGAGTTGAAAGCTCAGAAAGTTGACGATGAGGCAAAGTTAGCTTCTGCCCTAATTGAAATTGAAGTCGTTGAGTAGGAGGTCCATGAGTCACAATGTGATGTGGCCTCGCTGACCAAGAAAGTGGAGACTTTCAACAACCATCAGAGGCTCACTGTCAAGGCTCTGAAGAAGGCGAACACCCAGCTAAACGTTACTGACGCTGAACTGAGGAGGGTTAAAGCCGAAGCTGATGAGTTGAAGGCTCAGAAAGCTAAAGATGAGGTAAAGTTAGCCTCCACCCTTTCTGTAATCGAAGCCATGAAGGTGGAGGTTCATGAATTACAATGAGAAGTTGCCTCACTGACCAAGAAGGTGGAGGCCTCCGACAACCATCAGAGGCTTACTACTGAAGCTCTTGAGGAGGCTAACGTTCAGCTGACTACCAGTAGGAATGCTCAAGACTTCATGGAGAAACAAGTAGTATGGTATGCCAATTAGTGTAGAATGTATGAGATAGATGTTGCCGAGGTGGGTGATATCGCAGTGAAAACTTATATCGCCAACTTCTATCATACTGAAGAGTATCAGTGCCTTGGTTCATACTGGAGAAAGTATGCTTACAACGAGGTGGTTAGTAAGGTGGATGAGCTGTTCCCTGACCTTGATGCCTCGGAGCTAAAGGCAGAGTTTATCGAAGAAACGATACCTCAGACTCCCTCAGAGGATGATTGTTTGGAAGTGGTGCCGGCGGAGGCTCCATCGGAGGAGGTGGCTTCTATCCCTACTACNCTAAAGGCAGAGTTTATCGAAGAAACGATACCTCAGACTCCCTCAGAGGATGATTGTTTGGAAGTGGTGCCGGCGGAGGCTCCATCGGAGGAGGTGGCTTCTATCCCTACTACTGAGGATTAATCACCTTCCCCTCCCAAAGAATATGCTAGATTTTACCTTGATTTTATCATTTGTAAAGCTTTTGGGCCTTCCATTATATTATTTGTTTTAAAGAATAAAAATCTCATACTTCTACTTTCTCGCTTTAAGGTAGTTGGACCCCAGTGAAGTGTCAAGCACAAATAGATTTGAATTGAACTTAACCAAAGTGGAGCTCATTGAACTTAGCTGAATGAAGTTGTCTGATTTTTAAATCAGGATATGCCTTAAATCGAATAATTTGAGCTGGCTGACCTGCTGAACGTGATTGAAAATTTGAACATAGGTTGAATTGACATGAGTAATTTCATACGTTGGCTAAATCGAGAGGCAACTGGCTGAACTTTCTTGACTTTTTGACTTCTTCCTTGACATTCAGCCTCATCGAAGGAAAGCACGTGAGGTCAACCTTGGAGTATAGGCGAGATGATCCCTTCTTGGGATGTCTCTCTCTCTTCCGAGGTGCCTAGGCTTCCTTGTATGGTGGATGGTTCATCTATGCAAAGGCTTCTTCCATGACGTTCAAACTCGTCGAGGGAAGGCATGTAAGGTCAGCCTCGGAATTCAAGCGAGGTGATCACTTCTCGGGATGTCGCCTTCTCTTCCGAGGTGCCTACGCTTCCTTGCATGGTGGATGGTTCATCCATGCAAAGGCTTCTTCTATGACGTTTAAATTCATCGAAGGAAGGCATGTGAGGTCAGCCTTGGAATTTAAGCGAGGAGATCCCTTCTGGGGATGTCGTCCTCTCTTTCGAGTTACCTATACTTCCTTGCACGGTGGATGGTTTATCCATGCAAAAGCTTTTTCCATGACGTTCAAAGTTGTCGAAGGAAGGCATGTAAGGTCAAGCGAAGTGATCCCTTCTTAACCAGCACTGAGTTGGATACTCATTTTGGATACACAGATTCCCTGATGAAACCATTATCAATCAGCTTCTTTACCTCGTCTTTAAGAGCCTCATACCTTTACGGGTTAAGGGCCTTTCTTTTCTGCCTGTGAGCCGTAGCTTTTTCATCAATGTTTAAGTGATAACAACTGACCTTGGGATCGATGCCTACCATGTCGTCGTGTTTCCAAGTGAACACGTCCAGGTTGTTAAGTAAGAAGCTTTTCAGCTTTTTTTCATTTCTGGGGGTACATGACTTCCTTCCCGTAGGCACTTTATCGGATCCATAGGGCCAATTGGGAAAGTCTCCAGCTCCTTCATTGGGGTGTCAGGGGTTCACAGTCAATAATGCGAGGGTCCAGTTCTTCCAAGCTAACTGTTCTTTCAGCACTTATCCTTTGCTTAGGGGCTTGTATTGTACTAGAGATGCTTGCTTCTTCAGGGACTTCAGCCATGAGGACGTCTTTTCCTTGTTCAAAGGTAACCCCTTGTTCAGGGGGGGCATCCATTTCGACGTCAGTAAATATGACGTGTGTTCTTGGTTCAGCTTTCTTTAAAATTGGTGTATGCTGATTTATTGCAGTTGTTGCACGACATGTACCAGAATGATAAAACCTAATGTGTGATATGTGGTTTTTCTTTTAACAAAAAATAGTTTTGACATGTTAATAGAATAATGATGAGTTAATAATATGTCTGCTTAAAAATAAACACTGAGGAAAATATTTTAGAGTTTAGGAAGATAATATATAAAAACAAGGTCACTTACAACAAGCAAAAGTCCCTCTATATTTCTGATTTGAGTTATTTTGTCTTCCTTTAGAATGGACACTCATGAGGAAGTCAATGCATAGTAACATTTCTTGGTTATAATCGCATTCAACTTTTGAAGACTTGCATCCACCCTTGTATTAGATGTGATTAAACGTTAACTCGAAAACTTGAATAAAGTTGATAGGCATTAGTAAATTAGCAATTCAAATATGTAAACCATCACTTCAGCACAGCTTCATACACCATCCTAACACTTCATATATACACATTTGTTTAGGGGCAAGTTTGTTTAGTTACATAATTGATCTATAGTTGGACTTTTTTACTTATGTAGAGAAAATAGTACGTGTTTTTACCTTTAATTTTTAAGCATTGACTGAAGTTATAAGGCAAAATTTAGCTTTGACTTTCAATTGCACAGAATCTCTAGCATACTTTCTGAGGTAACTACATTGTGCCTATAATAATGTAGCTTTGACATTAAGTGTTGTAGTATTTAAGATAAAAGTGTAATAAGTAAACTAAATTAAAGAAATGATTTAAGAGCAATTACCAAGACTTTAACTCAAGAGCTTGTTCGAAAGGAGCACCAATGATGAAAGAGTTGTTAGGCTTTGTTGATATTGAAAGACCTACTATACATACAATTAAAAGTTGTATACATTAAGAGTGTGTTTGGTACACATTAAAATGAGAAAATGCATTCTTTTGAAGTGATGTGATGGGAGATATGTGGCTGGAAAAGAAGGAAAAGTTATGATGTGATGGAAAATATTATTTTATTGAAGAATGTGTGGTTGAAAATAAGATAAAAGTTGTATACATTAAGAGTGTGTTTGGTACACATTAAAATGAGAAAATGCATTCTTTTGAAGTGATGTGATGGGAGATATGTGGTTGAAAAAGAAGGAAAAGTTATTGATGTGATGTAAGTATTATTTTATTGAAGAATGTGTGGTTGAAAATGAGTAGAAGAATGAGAATGAAAAAAATAATGTGGGACAAACAGGGACTAAATCGTGAATAAACAAAAGCTGATTTGATACATACTTATGCAAAGGGTACCATTGAAAGACGACACTTAATTGTTTTTCGACAACAATTGGTCTCTTAGTCAAATTCTCCGAAATAAGAGTACACTCCTTCTCCAGAAAACCATTCCACGTAGTTAACAATATTATTTCAAACCTGTAAAATGTGGAAAATACTGGAGGTTAAAAACAGTTTGAGTTGAAATAATGTAAGCAGAATTTTTTATTTAGAATGAATAAATTAAAAAGTGGTCGTGCAAACATCTTCTCGAGAAGAATCACATCTTGAACATAAGACTGTGATCCAAAGCGTGTTTGAATCACTCTTTTGGGTCGAATATCAATAGCTGCTCCAAGGATGGCTAAAAAAATTAGAAAATAAATAATTAGTAGTTGTATTTGTTTAAAGAGAAGAAACCATAGCTTAATTAAGGTATCAAAAATTAAAAATGTCTGTGTTTGAATCCATGTATTCCTGCGGCTAATGAAAAGGAGTAAACACATATATAGAAGACATAAGTGCACTGTGGTCTTCATGAATTTCTTGTATTCTGGTTGTTCCAACTATGGTCCACTAGAATTCACCAATGTAGTCTCTAAATTGCGGTGGTGTATATTTCACTATTGCATTAGATAT
Source organism: Fraxinus floribunda (assembly GCA_903798395.1). Lineage (NCBI taxonomy): Eukaryota > Viridiplantae > Streptophyta > Magnoliopsida > Lamiales > Oleaceae > Fraxinus > Fraxinus floribunda. Next base: position 8,368 of record CAIGRS010025690.1, read on the forward strand.
GAAATATGTTTTGGATAAGACCAATCGATCTTTTATTGTTGCTATGTTAGGATCAAAGATTGTAGCTTGGATATTGATTCCCTTTTCAGATAGAGAACAAAATAATACTATTTTAGATGTAATGCATGTGTAGTTGGCACATTATAATGTGTAAATCACCAGTACCTTAAAAAAATGTTAGATTTTATCTGGTTAGAATGTAAAGAAGTATCGAAGCCGAGATAAGAAATATTGGTCTGAGGTTAAAAAAAAATATGCAGCCTCAGTTGCAAATGGAAAACTCCAAGTTTTTAAGATTTGGTTTAATTTTTTTTTATTCAATCTAGTATAAAAAAGAGAGATATGAAGAAATACAGTTGTGTTTTTTAAAGGTTCAACATCTGTCTCTAGTAAGATATTTAGGAGACAAAAGGTTTTGGACTGAAGAACATACCTTTGTGTCGTAGATGTCATTTTCAAGTATTTGGAGGCACTATTCCGAGCTATTTTGGTGCACTTTTTTCAACTACAATAACTTTGCTAGTCCAATCACTTTGCCGTGGATAGATATTTGGGATGAGCTTGTATTTTTGACTCATCTTCCTGCATGACATTCAAGAAGAAACTATAGTTATTACCGCATTAGAATTACAAACTATGAAATCATAATAAAGTTTATACACGACGAGCTAAGTATAGAATATACATAAATGAATCCTCTTTGCAAAGAGGAATCTTATAATCGTTAGAAAAGAACTCGTGCAATTCAAAGATGCATACCTAAGTTTTATGTGAAGCTTTAGTGTAGAAGTAGTAGTTTTGAGAAGAAGATTGCACAAGACATATATATAATCGAGATTTTGGAAGGAAAAAAATGTACGCGAACATAATGAACTGTGTTTGATTCTGAGTTATAATCATCTCTGCATATGACAGGGATATTTTACAATTTAGAATTAGTTGTTTTTTTGTACAAACAGAGTATGGCTGTCAGTTTCTATGGCAGATAGTACCTGAAATTCAGGAAAGAGAAATAGAAGTCACTGGATTTAGGTATGGGTTTAGACATTCTCTAGTCAAAAGTTGTTCCTGATTACCGGCAATGAGTATGGTAACGGCAGAATTCAGATTTATTTTGTGTTGAGTTACAGTATAGAGCTTGTTTGGTTTAGATTTTTTTAAGGAAGAATTGATTTTGAATAGTGATATGATGGAAAATGTGTGGTTGAAAAAGAAGAAAAAAAGTATTGATGTGATGTAAAATATTATTTTATTAAAGAATGTGTGATTGAAAAATGAGAATTGATATTTTTGGAGGAAGAATTGATTTTGAATAGTGATATGATGGGAAATATGTGGTTGAAAAAGAAAAAAAAGTATTGATGTGATGTAAAATATTATTTTATTAAAGAATGTGTGATTGAAAAATGAGAATTGATTTACTGTAGAATTGTAAAATCCAAACCAAACAGGCCCATAGTAAAATTATGGCATTTGAGTTACCTGAATTGTATGCATATACTAGTGGTGGCAACGAGTCGAGCCGAACCGAGAAAAAAAAGCTCGAGCCGAGCCTGAGCTTTTTTAGGCCGAACTTTTTTTGGTCCGAGTCTAGCCGAGCCCGGCCAAAAAAAATGAGGCTCGGTCCGAGCTTTCTGCTCGAGCCTTAGCAGGCCGAGCCGTGCCGTCTC
>CAIGRS010025713.1:0-20033 GCA_903798395.1 Fraxinus floribunda
GAGACGATTTTTTGGAAAATTCTTTTTGAGGATGAAAGTCTGGTTGAATGGGGTTTCGAAAAAAATACTTACGACGAAAAAATATTTTTTTCTTATTTTTAAAAAAATATTAAAAATAGGGAAAATTGGAAAAAATGAAAACGGATGCGAAAAAATCCCGAAAAATCACGGAAGGTGAACTCTTTGAGGAGCATTCGTTTTTTTTGCCGAAAATAATTTCGATTCCCACGTTTTTTGGTGTATGTATGAGGATGGGGGACGGGGATGGAAAGATGAGAAATTTTGTGGAAACGAGTTCGAATGCACGAAATTCGAACGTTACTCCTGTGCCAAACAGTCTTTTATGCTCCCGATGGCAATCCATCATTAAAAATGGGCAACATGCTCCCGACGACAATCTCCATCCCGTCTCTCGACTCTCGACTCTTCATCTCCACTCCCTCCTCCACTCTCCACTCCCTCCGGCCTCCTCCACTTGAAGCCGTCCCTCTCTCACACCTCACCAGCCGGCAGCCGCCCCTGATTAGTCCCACAACACCACACACACACTGACGCAGTCACACACAGNGCCGTCCCTCTCTCACACCTCACCAGCCGGCAGCCGCCCCTGATTAGTCCCACAACACCACACACACACTGACGCAGTCACACACAGTCACTACACGTCCGCAAGGAGCCGGGCGCGACCCAGTTTCGAGTACGGCCAAGCAGCCGCTGCAGCGATGCAGCCCCTGTCCAAACTCCAGTCTCCTCCTCCAACTGAACCACGTACCACCTCCAAGTACAACTCCCGTCTCCCTAGGTCAGTTATTTACTTATTTACCTATCAGAAACTCGGTTTCCAACTGTCTTTCCGAGACCCATCTCAATCTAACTGTTCATGGGCTCAAATCCAAAACCAGAGGCAAGGTAATTCTTTTCTCAATTCTTAAATTTTTTATTTTCAAGAATTTGTGTGGGATTTGTTCTGTTTGAGTGCTTGTCTTCACGATTAGGTTATCTTAATGAAAAATTGTGAATTTGACTGTGAACAGTAACGAGTACATTTCACGACCGTGGATAGTAGTAGCCCGTTACTGTTCGCGGCAGTGAATAGTGAAGTTCACTTTGCATAGGTAAAAAAATATGTAAAAAATTGTTGTGTCGTTTTCCTGTCCCAAATTTTTATCTTTACAGGATGTGTATAATTGCGTGATAACACTTCTGAAGTTATAAGAGTCAGTGCAATTTTTATTGATTTGGAATTATAATTCTGGCTCATGGTGTCCTCAGAAAAACAGAATTGATGTTAAATGTTTATGTTTTAAATTGCTGATTATTTGATGTTATGTATAATGGAATTAAATGAAGGCAAAAGATTTGATTTTTATGGTGATTTAGCTCAAGAAAGATCATGACTTGAGCAGTTAAACCCATTGAATATTCGAAGGCAAAACTAATTAAGAAATTTTATATTTAACTTTCAAAGCCATTGTTAATTTATTATGTTGAGAATAGATTCAATTAGTTTTTTTTTTTTTCTTGAGATATTTTACAGAATTGAGATATTTTCTTTGAATTGAATTTTACTGTTATTGAATTAATTTTTCTGTAAGGTTTTGTAAAATATAGATGATTTTCCCTGTCTAAAAGTTAAGAAGATATAGACAAATTTTTCTAGTCAGAAATAATTTCTTAATAATGAAGTTTTTAAAGACCGAATGTTATGAAATTTTACAAAGAAAGAGGACATTATAACTAACAATTTTCCTTGGAAAGCTTCTTTAATGTCTTTTCTAAATGATTTATATAATAAAAATTCAGAAGATTTTAGAAGGATTGCCATTCCATCAACTCAGTCACAAAGCTATACATGGAAATTTTTACAGAGAAGTTTCATTGAGCTTTTTAATGGGCAAAAGGGAATTAAGTTTTAAAGAAATCAAAATAACTAATCAGCCTTTTCATCTTATGGGTAAAATCAAAGTATTAAGTATACACTATACAGCTGCTCTAAAGGAAACGCAATATTTGTCAGAATGAGAGGGCTAATCAGGGAACGGAAGAAAATAGGTGTCAAGTTTTAGGATAATGTTGAACATGCATTTATCTTAACACTAAGATATAGAGTATATTCAAATGCTTATTATTCATTAGGAATAAGGTTAGAGATATGCAAACATGTTGCCCATTTTTAATGAATTCTCCATTCATTATCTCGACCGCCATATATGTACCGGATGGAANTATGCAAACATGTTGCCCATTTTTAATGAATTCTCCCTTCATTCTCTCGACCGCCATCTATATACCGGATGGAAAAATGATGGTTAAATTGATGTTCTAGGTCAGAGATATTTATGATGGAGGAGATTATCTTGTTCTGGTCACAACTGATAGGCAAAGTGCTTTTGATAGAATCCTTGCTTCAATTCCCTTTAAGGGTCAGGTAATTGTAGTTCTTCACTCCGCATTTTGAGATACTTTACAGTGGGAAAAATGCAGGAGTTCTTTAAATGATTTCCGCCGGCATTCAGAAAAATGATTCTTGTGGAAAATCAATATTTTTATTGTAATTAAGCTTCATATTGGATTTTTTGAAGAAAATTCCTCCCTTGCACTTTTGACTACATACAGGTGCTTAATGAAACAAGTTTATGGTGGTTTAGTAAAACTCAGCACATAACTCCAAATGCAGTGGTATGTTCACCAGATAAGAATGTTACTATCGCAAAGAAATGTTCTGTTTTTCCTGTTGAATTTGTTCGTGAGTATTTCAAGTGATTTTAACAATTGTTCTTGCACGTTTCCTTAGTTTTGTATAATTTTCTAGAAGGCCGTATCTTTACATGCATACGAGAGTTGTTGCTGTTCTTTCTAACACTGTTGGTTATCTGTAGTTAGAGGTTATGTGACTGGAAGTACTGATACGTCACTTTGGACGGTCTACAAAGATGGTGTTCGAAATTATTGTGGCAATGCTCTTCCCGATGGTGAGGTTTGTGATTGATACATAATATTGAACTTATACTGACGCTTTGTTTTTATACTGTTCTGCATATACTTGTAACAGACTTGGTGAAGAACCAAAAGCTACCGGCAAATGTACTTACACCAACAACTAAAGCTGCAGATCATGATGTTCCTGTAACCCCCCAGGAGGTTTGGATTCCCTTTCATTCTATTTTAGCTACCGCAGTTATGAATACTTTCTGTCTTTGCTTATTAGGCTTCTCCTTCCACCTAACCAATCTATCACTGAACCTGTAGAATGTGATCTCTATTGAGCTTCATTGATTTCCACTAAACGCAACACGAGTTCAAACCATGCCAAGTACGAGCCTAAAGTTCAGGGTCAAATTTTATATCAAGCTGAGTCCGTATCTTAGTAGCTCCACTAGAATTATGCTCAGCAATGTGGTACAAAGTTATTTTGTATTTTTATATTTAATTTTGGATGTAAGGTTTCATAGTACAATACTAATAAACGTGGTGATATTCATCCAAGGTCTTAGGCAATTCTGTGTTGCATTGTTTTCTATCACAGAATATGTATTTGAGAGAGAACCTAAACGATAGTCATATGGTAGACCGACTGGTATTCATAAGGTTAAGCGCTAAAATGCGTTTTAATTCTTTTGATAAACATATTTTCATAGGATGATTTTTTTAGGATGGAGATCAAAGTTATAGATTGGGTTGCGGATGAAGGATAGGAAATTTCTGCTGTTTAGGATAGGTTAATCAGCCAGATAGACTAGCAGCTGGTCGTTCACCGTTGAATACTGGACACTTAATTGTCCATTATTTATACTTATAATTAAGTATTATTACATCCTACTGGAATTTTACTAAAATGGTTCCAAAGGCTAATTGTAAAAAGATCAAAGTCCATTATTTTGCCAAGGAACAAAATCCCAACTTTAAGCCACCCAACTAATATTTCCTTTTCGATATGCAAGGTTAATCACCTAGATTATATTCCATGTAAACTAATTCAAACTATACATTTAAAACTGCACTGACTCCTAATCAAATTTTAAACCTAGTTATCTACCAATTCAGCCAATATATATTGTTTGTCCTTGATAACCAATTTTACTTGCAAATTCTTTGATCAACATTTTCATTGATATCAATGATAATTCGAGGTTGTTCAAATCTTACTGAAAATCCAATTCCTTAGAATTCTGACACCTTACCTGGCCTTTATTTAGCCCCCCTTAAGGATCGCACTGAATAAAAAGCTGCATATCTATGGGAATTTTTGCCAACTAACTTATCTAAAGAGGCAAACTAGCATATATGGTAGTTTGAATAATTTGTCAAATGTCAAGGTGTCAATTGCAAAATGCTTATATTTTATGCACATTTTGCATTGCAGATTGTTCAGCGTGGGCTGATGACTCAAGATGATTATGATGAAGTAAGTAGGAAAGCTTTAAGTCTCTTCCAATACGGGCAGGTGCTAATCTCAACTTCATTTGTCTTCCACTGTTCTTTTTACTTGTATCAAATCTTAGATTTTGCTTATAGCATACTGGCAGAAATAAAAAGCATATTATTTTACTTCGTTATTCCATGAACCAAGTTATAGATGATAGGAGCATCATTTTAGAGGGTGTTTGACACCCATTTTTTTAGAATAGAATTTTTAGAATAGTGATTGATGGGAGAATGTGTGGGGGAAAAGTTATGAAAAGTTTTAGATTTGTGTGTAATATTATTTTATTGGGATAATGTGTGGTTGAAATGAAGAAAGAGGAAAAAATGAGATGAGAATGGATGCCAAACAGGGGCTTAGTTTTCAGGTTGTGATGATATGCATTTTAGTTTCATCTTTAAAATAAAATGGAATTTTATTTTGCATATAGAAGCATTCCTCTGAGACCAATGCATTCACATGCATGCTTGTATCTATTAGGTCAAATATGGATAATGATGTTTTACATTTTTATACTAATTTTTAAACTCAGCAAGTAGCTCTGGAACATGGCCTGATTTTGGTGGATACTAAATACGAATTCGGGAAGGGATCAGATGGCACAGTGCTTTTGATTGATGAGGTTATGGTTCCAACCGAAACACTCTTTCTTACGCAAAATAGAATGCGCGATGGCATACTCGTGTGCGTCCATTCTATGACAATAAATTGTGATTTTCCATCGTGTCAATTTTAGGTGCATACACCTGACTCGAGCAGGTATTGGATTGCTGATTCTTATGAGGAACGCTTTGAGAATGGTTTTGAACCCGAGAACATTGACAAGGTGCATCATCATTCTGATTTGTCACATCCATTTGTTATATACTGATATCTTCCTTTTGAGTAGATCTACAATATTATTGACTTCTAGGATAACTAAATATTTGGTAGGAATTTCTGAGGTTGTGGTTTAAAGATCATTGCAACCCATATGAAGATGAGGTAAACTTAAATAATAATAAATTATTTTTTCATTATTTATATGTTGAATCTAACTATGGTCGACACTTTCTTAGGTCTTGCCTGATGCACCTGAAGAACTTGTTACTGAATTAGCTTGGCGGTATGACTTTTATCTCATGCTGAGTTTGCAGGGTTATATTATTTTAAATGCTAGTTAAATGGAAATGAGCAAGCATATCCTTTTTGCAAGCTGATACACAAGGCTTCTTTACAGTTTTTCGTTCCTTTGATTACAGGTATATTTTCTTATACGAGACAATAACAAAATCAAAGTTTGACATGCCTCTGACAAAGGTAATAAATATTTGGTAGATAAGACATCTTTCTGTTGGGACAACATCGAGTATTATAGCGTTCAACGTCTTCATGCAGGAACATATACACGATAGGATATCTCGCAATGTTTCCCAGGCACTTTCATCTCTGTGACAATGCTGTCAAGATCTATATCACTGACCCGATTTTGCCAAATATATTTCAGTAGGGTGTGAGTTAACAAATATTCTTGGACTCGAGTTTTTTTGTGAATGGTGAATGGTGAATGGTTCTTTCTTGCTGTTCTTATTTTTCCCTTTTATTTTATTATAAGATTTGATCCTTTCAAAAGGATAAAATGAAGGAACAGACCTATTACGGTCACCTGCAAATTATAGGAAGTGAGAGTTACCAATTTCAAGTAAAAGAAATATGTAATTACAAGCTGGTTTCCAAAGCAACTAAGCAAATGGCATACTTCATTATCAATATTATAAAATAAGAATTATACTTCTAGCCAATAGGGGAAAAAATCAACAATGGCAAATATGGCCTTAGTAATATATTACTAGTCTCTGAGATTCGCATGTAAAAGCGTGTAAATATATTTCTGAACTATATGATAAAAACGCTTAGTTACCCTTAACTGCGTCTGCCCTGCAACCCCTTTTACCACACCACGAGGAAAACCTGCAGTTTCTAGTACAGGTCCCTGTTCAATGTGAACCTACAATGCATTAAAAATAAATTTAGGATAAGAATCATAGTAGCATAAACTTATCTATTGATTTCTTGCCTGCAGCAGCAGTCTTCCAGGTAGGAAAATGCTGGCATACCTCAATACAACCCAGACAGATTTAGGATCATATTTGAGCTGCAAAAGGTTTCCCTCTGTAGCATCAATGGAGTTTATTTTCAAAGCACCTTGAACTGTGACACCACTGAATAATTTACATTTATCAATGGGCAGAGGACAGAGGACCATCAAATTACAAGTGAATACAATTTCTTGAATTAATAAGGACAGGCAACACACCAGAAATTACTGCGCTTCCTAAGAAAGTAGACTGAAATCTAACTCCTTCCTCATCACTAAATGCAATAACCTGAAAAAAGATGAGGGCAGAGAATCAAGATACTTAGCTTTACAAAGAAATGACCAAGATAGCAAGACAGAGATTTCTGTTTCCTTCTTCTGTATAAGATAAACTTGAATCCCCATTCTGAACATTTTCATTACACATGACAACATTTTTAACAGAGAGAGAGAGAGAGATTTAAGATGATGATGATGATCTGGGTCCACGTATCCTAAATTTAGAGGTTCTATGGATGTTTCGCCCCCTTTCACACAGCCAAACCTGTAGCCAAATCCAATTACCATGGTCCTATAGTATTAATGAAAGCTTCAACATTATTCCAGCCAACTTGCCAAAAGGTACGTTGTCATCACCTAAATTAGATTGTTAGGTAAAATAACCATCAGTGTGTTCAGCACAACTTATTATGAAAACTGTCTTACTGGTGAATGTATAGTAGTATCAGATTCCAGATGCCTGGGGAACTAATATTTCTCCAAGTGCTTTGTCTTTGCTCCCTCAATTCCACAGAAGGTGGAAGGACAAGCCGCCAAAGGTAGCTTCTTCAAACTAGGCTTCCACAATTGGACTCCCACGGAAGTCCATCCATGACGAATTGCTGAACTCTAACATATGTGCTTCCAGGACGTAGAAGTCCAATATTTTGGGTTTTATTGTCAGATATATCCATGTGATCAGTACACAAAAGATCAACACAATCATCTCAAAATGCCACTCGACCAACATTTACAGAGGTAATGCATTTGATATAGTTAGTCTGCATGGTTACCTCAACTGGCCGCCTGAGTCTTCCCAGCCTTCCAGTGTTACACCTTCAATGCGGATATCGCAGTAATGATTCCCAGTGCACCATCATACATTCCAGCATCAATAACAGTGTCCTGTTTGAAACAAAGAGCCGTTAATTTCAGTTTGCCTGATATAAGTAGGTCATACTAGAAATTATAATATTTTACTGTAGAAACACAAGTACTGTAATTGCTTCACCAAGCAAATTAACAAAGCCTTCTCACTTGGATTCATCCCTTGAATTCTACCATGCAAGTTGCCCATTTGGTCCACTCACCTGAAAAGGAGGCAACATCAGCAGAGTTTCTCGAATATTGTTAAGGAAAAGAAGTAAATTTGACAGCTCACGTTCTCAAACCAGCATCTTCCATCCACTCTCGAATAAAGTCTCCTGTTTTGATAGAAGCTGGACTTTGGAAAGTTCTCTCGAGAAATTCATGTGCAATCACTTACCTGCAAAGTCAATATAAACTGCAATAAGGTTACAAGTGATTATATTTAGTTAGCATAATATCTGTTACACAATAATAACTGCATTTAATCAATGACTACAAAGCTGACGAAATATCCCCAAGGATCAAGTACTGAGAAACTCTTTCTGAACTCATACAAACAAAAAATAGCAATGCCGGTATTTTTTAGTTACATCGAGATCATAAGACCCATCACTTGGAACAACACATAATACACCAACACCACAGAGAATTTTTATCCTTTAATCGATCGTTTCAGTTTTTCTTCTGCATGAACTCAAGTACAAGGTATATTTTATCCCAAAATTTCATCAGTAAGTTCCAGGTGAAAAAGCCAAATTATCTAGACATAGATCATATGTTCAATGGTCATATTCCCCTTCTGGTAATATAACTTGCCCAAAATTTATTCTTGCGAGTATGCTGTTGCAATCAAAAGAAAAGAGCAAAACTAATTTTGAAGGACCAGTGTCACCCATTAAGTTTTGCCAAATAATTGTAAATAAAAGAGTTACCAAATACAAGTCAATCAACGTAATTTTCTAATATATATTTCTATTTATTTTTCATATCGGTCTATGATTATATTTACAATTGAGAATCTGAACTATCTCCCTCAATGACAAAATTGTCATTTCACATAATGAAGCAACCATTAGGGTTTTCATCGCTAAACATTTGATTGTTCATGTTCACATAAGTTGGTGGTGGTGGAGAGCCCTACGAATATTGTATCATATAACTAGTATTAACACAACCCTGATTGTACATTTGTACAGTATAATCGTGACATAACTTTGATGATGCATCAGAACTGCATAATGTGTATTGGAATTGTATGTTTGATATTCCATTTTGTTTACTTCGCCCTTCGTCCCTTTGATTTTTCTACCTTCTCCACCATCGTCGTCTTCCTTTTTCTCATTGTTGCCACCTTCTTTTTTCTCTCCACCACCATCCTTTCCCTTCTTGTCTCCACCGCTTTCATCTTCCTTTGGTGGAACAATATCAACGCTCTTGTTTAGCTTTTCTTTCAAGAATGTCGTAGGATGTTTTACATCCATTGTCCCATTTATCGTCACCAAATCCTTCTCTAAATTTGTCGACGCGGAATCTACTCCTAAAATAGGCAAAACATAATATCATCATTAATCTTCTATCTACGCTGCGGATGTGTCTCCGTGCACGTGCAGTTTTCGAATTATTATTTTTTTGAATTACAATTCTCCTTTCCGACTTTTCCCTTTCCCATCATGGCAAAAATGTGTATAGACAAAGAACAATTGAAATATATGTCAGTTTTCACTACATTGAACAATAAGAAAACATGCATTCAAACAATGAATAACCCAAATCTTGAACAACTAATTCATTATTGAAGACACCCTTCGCAAATTTTGAGATTTAAACAATTTAAGTGGGAGGAAAAAATGAAAAAATGTGTATAGACAAACCTTTGAGAACAATTGAAATAGATGTCAATTTTCAGTATCTTGAACAACAAGAAAACATGCATCCAGACAATGAATAACCCAAATCTTGAACAACTAATTCATTTTTGAAGACACCCTTCGCAAATTTTGAAATATAAACAATTTTTATGGAAGGAGGAAAAAAATGAAAACTTGCCTTATATTGACCGTAAGTGACCATAACGAATCCAGTCTCTGGAACTTTAGGAGAAAAGAAAGTGCTTCAGGTGGATGCAATTTGAAACTTCGAGTTGAGTTTGAAGATATGAGAGCGGAATGGTCTTCTTTTTTGAAGTAAGTTGAACAATAATATCAAAGAAGAAACCGTGTTGCTGCACTTAGTTTAAAGGATTAGCCAAACCAGTGTGAAAATTGACAGAAAAGAGTAGAAATATCATCACTTTAAGCTAATAATTGCGGCTACTTGTGGCTTCCGAGGAACATCAAAATTGTCATTTTTTTTTGCCCACAAATGTAACAATAAACTGTGAGGAGAAAACACAAATGAACAGTATTTCTCAAAGTCCCTCTTTTAAGAGACGGTAGATTTTGTAAGATAGGTCAATCCAAAACGACACCAAGTTGTGCCCAAATTTGATTTTGGGCTCTAAGTTTTGACTTACACTCTAGCTGTCAAACAAGATCCATTTCAAGAGTGTGGGGATCTTTACGCAAATAGCATCTATTGATGCTACATAACGATTGAATGTTTGCACTGTGTTTTTTATTTTTTTAGCACTTTTGGAGATAGAATAATTTTCATTCCTTGTACTCTCTTCACCTGGTGATATCAATTGTTCATTTTAGACAGTTTTGGACATTTTATAAACTAAATCGCTTCAACATTCAAACCAAACCTTAATATGCAGTATTGCTCAATTTTAAACTGTGATTTGAATATTCTTGGAACAATTGCTCTTGTAATCTCGAAATTTCTTCAATTTACACATTTTTTAAGAACACGTGAAAATCATTGATTCTGAAATACCTTGTAGCTGAAGTAACAATTAAGCCCTTGTTTGATCTCAATTTTTTGATATTCATTGTATTTCTCAAATTCATTTTCAACTATACGTTTTATGATATCCATAATTTTTATAAATTTTGCAATCATATGTTTCATCAACTTTTATCATATCTATGAAAAATCTAATATTTAACTTAATCAAACATCGATTTTGTTAGTAGTACATCAAGATGTACATAGGGGTGTACACCTCCCTCACATGAGGGTGTGACCCGCTTGAATAAAAAAATATTTTATACAAGTGGGTTTCACCCCATGTGAGGGGGTGTACACCCTTATGTGCATTTCTTAATGTACAAGTAGAATAATTCTTCAAACATAAGCTAAAAGAAAAAATGCAGTGCGGACAAGGGCGTACCTGGGGGGTCCTGGGAGGTCGTGTGACCCCCCAACTTTTGAGATTTTTTTTAAAGTCATATTTGGTATCGATTGAAATCTAATTCTAAATCAACAATTAATTTTAATAATATATTTCGTGGAATCCATAACTGTTTAACTTTTATCAAAATTTATTAAAAAGTTGATTTTAATCACTACTAAACAAGGGCAAAATCACAATAAATTTGAATTTTTTTTTCTTTTCTTATCTCTTACTCTTTTCCTCTTATCATTTAACAAAATCTTAACTCTTCTAATTTTTTAAAGTTTGTATATAATTTCTCTACAAATTATCACATACACTACAAATCTTCATTTTCTAATAAAACTCTCAAGTAATTAGAACCTAAATTGCATTTTCTCATATCAAACTGTGTATATATATAGAATGCGTCTGAACTCATTATATCCAATTTGACATATATTTAACGAATCGTGTTTATTTGATTGATTATTAGTATTGATATTAATTATATGTTTTTTCTTTCGATTACTTGAATTGATTGTTTGTATCAAATACAATATAAGATTTTTAAACGTAAATATGCATTTTCTTGTGCCAAACAAAATATTAATAAAATGACTCTTCGAAATCAAATGGAGGAAAATGATTAGCAAAATATTAATGAANATATTAGTTATATATTTTTCTTTTCGATTACTTGAATTGATTGTTTGTATCAAATACATTAAAATATTTTTAAACATAAATATGTATTTTCTTGTGATGAACAAAACTTAATAAAATGACTCTTCGAAATCAAATGGAGGAAAATGATTAGCAAAATATTAATGAAGAAATTTTTTTAAAATGTAAATCTGCATTGTTTCGAATCAAGTACGAATCGTTTACAAATCAAGAACAAAGTATTCAATTTGTACAAGATTTGATTGTGTCTCCCAACTCAAAATGTCTACGTCCGTCCCTAGTGCAGACAAACAAGTCTAATTATTAAGGGTTTTTTGGCTCTTCTTTTAGGCTTTGTGATAATGAGACGTTTGGTTGTTTGGTTCGCAATAAGAAAAATTTAAAAATCAGAATGGTAGTTTGGTTATTCAAAAGCTAAAATGTACTGTGTAGCATGTAATATTTAATTTATTAAATTGGTTGCCACAAAATCCAACTGAAATTCTTAACATTAAGGAGGTGAAGTTTTTATTTTTGGCCTTAACCTTCGAAGTATTGTTCAGAAATACTACAAAGGTTCGATTTTAAACGATTTTTCAAATGATAGAAACCTAAACCACTCTATTTTAGAACGATTAGGTTTGGGTCAGAATCAAAACGTTAATTGGTCCACTTAGATTTAAATTGATAGTTCCTATGCGAAGATTTAGAATGTCCATTCAATTCAACAGTCTACGCATGGTGTAAATTATTAAAAACATGTTACTTACGACTAAGGTGTAACAAGGCAAATTATTTACAAGTATGTGTAAATATTTTTAATTCCTACTCTGATAAACAAAAATTCTTTGATNGAATGTCCATTCAATTCAACAGTCTACGCATGGTGTAAATTATTAAAAACATGTTACTTACGACTAAGGTGTAACAAGGCAAATTATTTACAAGTATGTGTAAATATTTTTAATTCCTACTCTGATAAACAAAAATTCTTTGATATTTTTCAAATAAAAAAAATTTAAAAGTCAACTATTGATTATTTCTCGACTGAATATCGAACGTCACAAAAATTGACTATAAACTCTCAGTAGCTCAATTTTACTTATAATAAAATTCAACAAAAGCCAACCAATGTCGTTGTGCCAATAAGAAGCCTTTCTATAGGAAACTGAACCCTATGTCCATGAATCTCCTGTGAGAATGCAAAATAAACCTTGGACAACACAATACACGTGTCCAGTATTTTTGGACCTTAACTTTATCGTCTCTGTTTTCTTGCTTTGCCTCATTGAAGAGGTTGAAACAGCCCAACTACATCAATATTGCAATCACATGAGCAAAAATTATTTTCATTTGTTGACCTCAAAATTTAATCGAACTTCTTGATCGACCTATACGCGCTCTTTCACAAAAACGAAACTAGGTTAGCGAGTATGGCCACTAGGGTCTTGGAGTATATATAGGTGGAATGCCACATTAGATGTCTTATCCGTGTCAAGTGTCGTGTCGTTGTCAATTTATATAATTAGTTTGTGACGTAATAGAAGCTTATAGAAAATAACAAAATTTTACGGAAACTAACATGTTTTGCTCACGAATATCAAGAAAGAATAATTTTGAGAAATTTTCAAGACTCTTTATTATAATCAAATTCAACTAATTACCATAAGACTTACAATTCATATTTAAAGCAATTATTAAAATTTGGATAACGAATAATTCTAAACGGAATTAAAACTCAAATCTAATTAAAATTAATAAAATTACCCCAAAAAAAAATGAAAAATGCATTTTCGGAGCCCCAGACGATGGAATTTGGTCAAAAAATGTCGAACGTCAAGGCAAAGCCTGTGTTTTGCTTATTGTGCCATTTCCACCCAAAATTTTCTAAAGATGGATATTTTGAAAAATTTCTCTTTTGACGTTGGTCCCACTTCTCCATGAAATATTCTTCCTTTGTATTGCATCAGCATGGCATAATAGCTATGACTTCGTGTTGATCTCATAAATAGATCATCATTACTCAGCACACGATTGTGCGACCTTGTCTCATCATGTATACGTCACGTAAAATACTGATATTATATTATTGACATTTTTCTTGATTATTCTCTTTTAAGTTCACTCGTACTAATTCATAAATACTATTGCGGACGTCTGAATATCCAAAAATTAGAATTAAACGTGCTCAATAATGCTAGCTTTTCAGCAAATGCCAAATGCAATGCTGATTCCCTAACATTTCGAACACGAAACCCGGTGCTAGTTGTAACCATAAACTTGGTATATATTTCTTACAAGAAAATAATTAGTACCTCTGCAAAGTATCCCGTGACTGTTAAGATAACATTTAGCTTTGATTCTTGGTTTCATCATAAGGCAAGAAAGAATGAAATAAAATACAAGAAAAGTGAAAACATTAAATTAAATAGAAGGAAGAAAGGGTCAAAAAAGTTGATGATCTGCTTGTCTGTTAGGACATCTGTTAACCTGTCACCTTGGGCCATTTCTTACTTTTTATGATGTCAAATAAATCTGAGTCAGCATGTCAGCCTTAGCTTAAAAAGTTGAGTTATACTACATGTACAAAATTTCTTACACCCTACTCACATTAGGAGATGGGGACCACAAATCGAAATTTTTAAATACACATCGAGCCCGCGCGCATTGTGAGAGGGGGTAACCCATTCGGTACCCCCCATTCGGCACATATATATTAATCCTAAAAAGTTCACTTACCCCGATTTGATGTAGATCAAAATCAGATTTTTAGTAAATTTTCATAAAATGTGATGAAATATGTAGTTGAAGAATTGTGAGTCTCATAAAATGTGTGATTAAATAGTTAACTTTGGCTTGGAATTAAAATCCAATAATAATCTAACCAAACAAGGGCTTGTATGTGAATAAATTATCGAGTTTTAGTAAGCAAATTCTATATCGACTCCTATCTATCACTCAATCGTTATTCATGGCCAAGGCGGAGTGGGAATATCATTAGAATTAGCGGGTTAGGGATCGTTTCACTTAGTTGGGAGTATATTAATTGTCTTTATTGAGGTAGTGTCCTCGTTGTGCAAAAAAATTATCTATGACTAAGAGTATAATTTAATTCTATATGACTTACTACTACCTCTTTTATATTTCACAAATGAAAAAGAACAGCACTAAAGGTACAGAAAAAATCAACAGAAAATACATTTTGAAGGTTTTCATTGGAAGAACAAAAGAAAAAAATGCTAACAGGGTGCTGACACCCTGTTCAAATTCTGTCAAAAAAGCTTGTACCTGAAGGTTTATCGAATGAAAAACTGAATATGAGTAAAGTGATGAGAAGGAAAAGAATTCTTCAATCGTGTGAAAGCTTTTCTTAACTTTCAATTCGATAATTATATTTTTCAACCAAACTCTATTCTACCAGTCAAGCCGGTTGGTCTCAACAACCAATATTATTACAAACTTACATATGAAGCTATTACATAGCCATCAAGACTTTATAAAATGATAATTATGAACATACCATAAAAGTAAAATTTAGAGAAAATAATTTTTACAAAAAATGTCAAACTTCTTGTTAGATCCTAAAGTATAAAGTTTGTTTATATTAATGTACGTGTTCTCATCCTCAATTAAAACAAATGGACATCTAAAGATGGCCCATTGGGGTGTTATTTGTATGATTTTATTAGTTATATATATTCTTTTACTTTTCGGTTACACCCTCTTCTTTCCATGTTCATCGCCATTAGTTCTCCTTCTCCATATATATATGTACACAACTCTTTCTCTCTTTCACAATCAAACATACAGACATGACAGCCACACGAAAGGCTCTCGTCTTATTTATGATTGTTATGTTTATGGCAATTCATGTGCATGGACATAATTCTTCGCCCGACCGTGACCGATTACGGTTCCCAGCTTCACTTATTCAACACAATTCAGTACTATCTAATCCTCCGTCTCCGTCTCCGTCCCCTACGGCTGTACCTGGTAAACCAAGTCCATTGGTATACGACGTGACATCATACGGTGCAGACCCGACCGGGGTATCAGATAGTACAGAAGCACTTCTTGGAGCAATATCAGATGCACTTGAGGGTCCAAGCAATGGATTTTTGTTGGAGGGAATAGTTAATCTTGGTGGTGCACAGATTAATCTTCAAGGTGGGAATTACTTGATCAGCCGTCCGTTACAATTTCCGGTAGCCGGAAGAGGTAATCTAGTGGTAAGTCTTTTCGTGCTCGTCATTAAAAGTGAAATTTCTAGATGCATCACAGCCTCTTGCGAAGCTTCATATACACCATTTGGCATTTATTAGTATTTTTTTTTTCGTTTGATTAATTAATTTTCTTATTTTCATCGACCGAAAGTAGGTTGAGTTGGGAAAATTTCAACGAGAAAATCTTTATCTATTATCGTCAGTCTTTATCATGCAAACTAGAAGGAAAAAAATTGAAATTAATGGCAGGCTTGCCTTTTCGAGTTTTGACTAAGCCCAAAATCAAACGAATTGACCTTTATTTTTCTGTTTTACATAGCATGCTGTTTACCTAAATTCAACTGCTCCATTTAATGTATGTAGCCATACATTTTCATTGTTCGTGATTAAAATATGACGATCTATTGACAGATACATGGCGGAACATTAAAGGCATCGAACAATTTCCCCGACGACGGCTATTTGATTGATTTATCACCTTCCTCGAACAACGGATCATCATCGGCATATAACTACGAGTTTATAACACTAAGAGACCTGTTGCTGGACTCAAATTATAGGGGTGGAGGCATTCGAGTTGTGAACTCTCTTAGAATTAGTATTGACAATTGCTATGTCACCCATTTTACATCGAATGGTATCCTAGTCCAAAGTGGTCATGAAACATACATTCGGAGCTCGTATCTTGGCCAACACATTACGGCAGGAGGAGATCCAGGTGAAAGAAACTTCTCCGGGACGGCAATAAACTTGATGGGCAACGACAATTCTGTCACAGACGTCGTAATTTTTTCTGCCGCCATTGGAATCATGGTTTCTGGTCAAGCCAATACACTTTCCGGGGTACATTGTTACAATAAGGCAACCGGATTTGGCGGTACTGGTATCTATCTAAAATTGCCAGGATTAACACAAACTCGCATCGTGAATTCCTACCTCGACTTCACTGGTATCGTTGCTGAAGATCCAGTCCAACTCCACATATCGAGTAGCTTTTTCCTAGGTGACGCATACATTCTTTTGAAATCTATAAACGGTGTGATGAACGGAGTAAACATAGTGGACAACATGTTTGCCGGATCTGATAAAGGGATCGATATCGTTCAGTTGGATCAACAGAATGGGGCATTCAAAGAGGTTGATCAAGTTGTTATAGATCGTAACAATGTGAAAGGAATGAAGCTGAAAGCCACCGTAGGAAGACAAAGTGTACAAGGAAATGGTAGCTCATGGATTGCGGACTTGAATCCAATTTTCGTGTTTCCAAACCTTATTAAACGGGTACAGTACACATTCATCGCGACGGGGAATTCCTTTCCAAATCATGCTCTGCGAAATGTATCGAATAACCGAGTTGTGATTCAGTCGGACATGGCTGTTCCGGCAACCGTTTTCGTTACAGCGGATCAAGGAAATTCATGATGTTAACTAACTAACTAACTATACTCCTTTACTTAATCGATTTTTCCAAAAGTCGAAAAGATTATTGGTTTTACTTCCCATTAATTAATTCCTGTCTCCTGTGTAAGGTGGAGATTAGAAAAAAAGTCAATTTAATGCAAAAGATATTTTCATCTGCCTGCCGTCTAAATTAGACTAACTGCTATTTTTATTTTTATGTGTTGAATTGAATTTCACTTTTGATTTGAGATGTGACCGGTGACCCTACCTACAAGTGTAACATATTGCAAAGGTAAAAATTAATGAGTAGGGAGGGGCTAGTTAGGTGTTATCGGGACAAAGGCTAAATCGTTTTTCCTTTAGGTCGAGGACGAGAAACATGGACCACAATCCGGCCCCGTCCAAGCTTCCTGTGAGCAAAGATTGGGGCAGTAATGGGGCATTAAAATCTTCGGTGCAACAGTGGTCGGTGGAAGGTCGTCCTGCCCCGTTGTTATCCCTGTCCACGTGTTCGATTGGATGACTGGTTGGTTAGTTTTGATAGCTGCATGCCGTTAATTAGGTGAATATAATGTGGTTAGTTAACTTTTAAAGTCATCATCCACGTGGTTGCAAATATGTTGGTAATTATCGCCAACTAGAAACAAAATTAGCCAAATGCAATTACTTGAAAATGATGTCCAATGATAGTTTATTCTTATCAACACATTAGGCTTTCCAAAATTACATGACATTTGTTTAACTTATTCACATTTGTATTCATTATTTTTTTTTAATGAGTTAAGTCTTCACAATTGCGGAAAAGATGCTTATGCTTAATTTATTATTATTGTGATTTTAAGAGAATCGGTTGAGAAAAAAATTGAATCATGATACATGTACAATATTAGTTGACAACATCCTATTTGGCATCATCAGATCCGTCTATTTTAAAAAATTATTTTCTACATCACATGCTAAGATTTTGACAACACATGATTGTCAACCATTATTATCAACAAATGTTGTACATTTAGCTTTATTCAAAAAAAAATTGTTAGGTGTTTTGTAAATTTTGTTTTATGACTTTTGTATATTTCGACATCAATATTTTAACATTTGGTAAACAAAAGTGATCTATTGTTGTACACAGATACAGTTACTAAAATTGAAATTGATTATAATGATATCCTCTTGAATTATTATCCCTATTAAAAGTATTATATAACTATATGTAATATTATCGAACATTTTTTAAGAAAAATATTCACTATAATTACTTTAAAATGGAAATAATATCAATTAATAAATCTCAATTTATAAAATTAAAACTAAACAAGTTTAGCATTTTCAAATTTCTTTAATCTTGTTTTCCTTTCCCGATGTATTTAAGGCCCGTTTGGCATGACTTTTGTGAAGTCAAAATGAGTTTTGTTATCTGAAATCTATTTTTGGACATTTTTGGTTAATTTTATAAAAGTGTTTTTTTAGTTAGAAGAGTTTTTGTAGGAAGTTGAGCAAATGTTGTTTCCTCTAAAAGCTCTTCGGAAGAGGAAACTCTTTTAGAAATTAGTTTTCAAACATCAATTAAGGTAGCTCTATGATGAAACTCTTTTATAAGAAGCGGAAGCCCTGTCAAATGGGCCCTAAGTGTTCCCGATGAACTTTACATAGCACTGCATCTACTCACACTCCATCGTGTGTCCAGTGTCTCTCATGTTTTATATTCTACCCCTTTACTCGAATCTTGATTTCAATTTTGAGCTATTATGAAAATCTGATGTTAGAGACTCAAATTTCGTTTATGCAAAAATGGCGGAAAATGTGGTGATGGTAAAAAATGAACCTTCTACCTACCCATCTTGCACTAAAGTAACTTCTTTGTTTTTCTATGAAATAACGAGATTCGACTCAAACTACACATAGATAGGGGTGAATAGGTGTAAATGTGGAATTAAAAATTGTAATTAACTAGCAACAAGTCACTAATCAATTATCTCTAAATGGTTAAACATATAGTCCAATTACCGTATGTTTGAATACCGCATAATATAAAAATAGTAAATGACATGCGGAATGTTCATTGAAACACCCCATCTAGGTAAAAATTTCAGGCGCTTTGTCAATTAAAATCTACTATAAACCATTGAACTTATAGTCCGCCAGGCAAGACAACGACACAAACTTTCTGACCTCCTGACTGAAGTTAATACAGTCCTCCTGGATTGTGTGCCTGTAACAACTCCTGATTGAGATTCTGACAGCCCACTTGGATTGCGTGCCCCTGTACCAACTCCTGACTACAATGCACGCTCCTACACCAACTCCTTGACTGCAATATCAAAACCCTCCTAGATTCTCTAATCCCTAACTTTGTGGATTCGTCTATTTCCTATGGATTCTTGAAGAACTCCGCGTTCCTCAGTAAGTTTGGTATTTGGATTAACTGGAACTGAAGTTTTTTCGCCGAGTATAATTAAATCAATGAAGGTTGAAGTCTCTCAATGAATTGGAAGATGGAAAGATGAAGCCCTCAAGTTCTCTCTATGTTTCAACTTTCAAATTTACGTTCTATGGCGTTTGGGTATTTATATGATAGGGTTAGGGTTGAATGTACCGGATAAAAGCTTTGAAATCGTGATTAAACAATTCCCGACTAGCCCTGTCGCTAGAGCGAAAGCTCAGCGACAATCGAGCTCAAGTGAAGTCATGCCGACAGGCGGGCAACACAGTTTCCATTTCTGACACTCGAGCCAAGCCTGGCGACATCTAGCGAAATTTCGGCGTCGCTTTTCCTTCTTTTCCATTCTCAAACCCTAGACCTAATATAACCTCACTTATAATATTTGCAGGCTACTCATTGACTTTTACATCCTATTA